>VONZ01003584.1:0-19323 GCA_012976165.1 Labeo catla
TAGTAATAGATGATAGATAGATAGTAATGGTTAGATAGATAGATAGATAGATAGATGAGTTTGAATGAGTTTGAATGGATTAGAAATACAGTACATAGAAGGAAGTTTGATTGAGTCTCAAAGGATTCTGGGGATTTTGACAGTTGGGATTTGAAAAGTGTTGGCTCATTTGAACATTCCGTCAATGTAAGTCTATGGGATTTTTCCCAGTTTTAAATGTCATTTTTAGGAAAACCGTAAGTCCGATCAGTTAGAAAAGATATAGCAACTAACTTCAGATCAGTCTGAAGATCTGGGCTGAGTTTGGAGTTTGTAGAGTTAAAGCTCTAGGACGAGTTAGAGTTGATAATTTTAGTCTCAGAAGAAGAAGAATAATAATAAGTTTAAATAGCATTTCAGTAAGTTGGCTTTCTCAAGCCAACTTAATAATAAGAAGTTTAAATAGTAGATCAGTAAGTTGGCTTTCTCAAGCCAACTTAATAAGAAGAAGAAGAAGTTTAAATAGCATATCAGTAAGTTGGCTTTCTCAAGCCAACTTAATAAGAAGAAGAAGAAGTTTAAATAGCATATCAGTAAGTTGGCTTTCTCAAGCCAACTTAATAATAACTATAAGTTTAAGTCGGATTTCAGTAAGTTGGCTTTCTCAAGCCAACTTAATAACTATAAGTTTAAGTCGGATTTCAGTAAGTTGGCTTTCTCAAGCCAACTTAACTATAAGTTTAAGTCGGATTTCAGTAAGTTGGCTTTCTCAAGCCAACTTAATAATAATAATAATAATAAGTTTAAATAGAATAACAATATGTTGGCTCTCCAAGCCAACATAATAAATATCACGGCTATAATACCATCCTCAACAAACAAAAAAGATTATTGATATACAGTACCAGTCAAAAGTTTGGACACATTACAGATTTTAATGGTTTTGAAAGAAGTCTCTTATGCTTATCAGGCTATACATTTATTTTATCAAAAAACAAAACAAAACAAAACAAAACAAACAAAGAAACTGTTACAGTTGTGTCTGTTTGTTTTCTTGGTTTCTCCCATTGTCTCCCCCCGTCGATCTGTCTGATTTGGTTTAGTCCTTGTTAGCGTCATCTGGTTCACCTGTCTTTGTAATTAGCACACCCTTTATAAATCTGTCTTTGTCATTAGTTCCTTGTCGGTCTTTATTGTTGATTTCAGTTTCTACGTGTGTGGATTATCGCTCCGTGTTCCTGCCTGTTCCAGCTTGTGCTACCTGAAGTTTATATTAAATATTGTTGCTTGTTATCTTGTCTCTCGTCTCGTTCCATCCAGCACGCAGCAACTACGTAACAGAAAGACCGACCGACTACAGTTTACCCGGCGTTATTCCCCTACGTTTATTTTTCGTCCTTTTTCTCAGTGTTTTGTTTTTGGTTTATTATCATGGATCCCGCCGTTAAGATCATTATCCTGGAGCAGGGGAATCGCTCTCTCGAGGACCACACCAGAGACTTTGTGCACCTCGTGCCACACACACACTACCCGGACAGCTGCTTGTGCACGTTCTATCGTGTGGGACTGAACACCACCATCAAGGCGCAGCTGTCCGGGGAGGGTCCTCGAGAGAGCATTGCCGATTACATCGAGTGGGTGCTGGCGTCCTGTGGATCGTCATGGACTATTGACTTCGTCAAGGAGGACGTCAGCCCCACTCCAGACCCAGAACCCAGCCACCCATCACCCCGACAAGCGGAGTTGGAGCCCGAGCCCACCGCAGATGAAGAGCCAGAGCCAAGAGCGACAGAGCCAGAGCCTGACACGTCTGACCAGGTGCGAGAGCCGGACACTAAATCCGCAAAGGTGGAGTGCTGCGTGGAGCAAGAGAGGGCTATGGAGAGCCCTGCCCACTGCACCACCGCTGGGGGTGAGCTTGAGCAAGACTCTGGGGATTTAATAGACTTCTTTACTGAATTATCTACCTGTTATGATCATCCTGTCTGCCTGGAATTCCCACCCACCCTCTTCTGTCTACATCCATGTCTGTCTGGCCACCGCTGTCCCCTGACAGCCCCTCTGCTCACCCTCAGCCCACCACTTGTGCAGTGGGCTCGCCGCGGGTCTGCCAGCTTCCATCGGCGTCAGGGCTGGAGGATCCCTCAGCTCCGCCTCCAGCCTCAGAGTCCAGAACTCCGCCTCGGCCCTCCGACCCTGCGGCTCCACCACGGCTCTCAGCGCCCTCGTCTCCACCGTCGCCCGTCGGCCCACTAGCTCCACCGGGCTCCCTCGTCCCTCCGGCTCCGCCTTGGTCGGTCGTTGTCCCGCCATCGCCTCGGGACTCCACTCCTCCGGCTTTGCCTCGTCGCTCCATCCCACCGGCTCTGTTGGGCTCCTCCCTCCCTCCGGCACAGCCTCCATCCTCTGTCGCTCCGGCTCCGCCGCGGACCTCCGGATCTCCGCCTACGCCTCGGTTGCCAGAGCCTAGGGCTTCGCCTTGGCCCTCCGGATCCTCGGTGTCGCCCAGGATCTTTGGCTCTTCGTCTCCACCTCGGGCTCCTCCGCCAGCTGCTCCGCCTCTGTCGGTCGGCCCCATGGAGTCATCAGCCCTTCTTCCACCATGGCTCCTCCCTCCATCGGCTCCACCGTGGGTCATCATGGCTCCGTTCTGGGTCATACTAGGTTCCTCCTGCTCCGGGTCCCTCCTGTTTCCTCCCTGGCTCCTCCCCCCTTCGTCGCCCCCTTGGACTCTGTTGACTCTGGTTTTTGTCCCCCTTCCGGGGTTCCGTCCTCCGCCGAAGCCTCCTCCCCCATGGACTCTGGTTTTTCTGTTCTTTTTTTTCGCCTCCTAATCTGTTTTGTTTTGTTTTGTTTTCTACGGCGCGAGGACGCGCCTATTCGGAGGGGGGCGTAATGTTACAGTTCTGTCTGTTTGTTTTCTTGGTTTCTCCCATTGTCTCCCCCCGTCGATCTGTCTGATTTGGTTTAGTCCTTGTTAGCGTCATCTGGTTCACCTGTCTTTGTAATTAGCACACCCTTTATAAATCTGTCTTTGTCATTAGTTCCTTGTCGGTCTTTATTGTTGTTTTCAGTTTCTACGTGTGTGGATTATCGCTCCGTGTTCCTGCCTGTTCCAGCTTGTGCTACCTGAAGTTTATATTAAATATTGTTGCTTGTTATCTCGTCTCTCGTCTCGTTCCATCCAGCACGCAGCAACTACGTAACACAAACAAACAAACAAAAAAAAAAACGGTAATATTGTGAAATAGAAAATGGCTACAAATAGAAAAACATTATTTTTTTTTATTGTATTTTTTATTATTTCACATTTCACAATATTATAGTTCTTTATATATTTCTGATCAAACAAATGCAGACTTGATGATCATAAGCAACTTCTTACAAAAACAAAATATGTCAAATTTTTTAACCAGTACTACTATATAAGTAAAATATACAAGTTTTAAAATGAAACACTGTATAAATAAAAATGTTAGGAATCATATTTGTGCTTTTTATTGGGAGTGGGGGGCCTCCAACATTAATTTTGCCTAGGGCCTCCAAATGTCTAGAACTGGCCCTGTAGAGCCTGTGGTTAGGTTGAGAATGGACAACAAAACTATAAGGCTACATATACTGAATATTGTTTGACTATTTACATACAAGTCTGTAGTGAGTGTATTTTTGTACTTTCACATTCACTGTATATAATTATCAATGTATATAATTATCATTGTGATGAGTGGGGTGGGCTTATTGGGAAGTAATATGTTTCCTCAAATGTACTGAGTTTTCTTAACTTATTAGGTTTCATAGTGCAGTTGGTAAGGATATTTTGATGATTACATTTCTATTCAGCACAGGCGCCTTTGACAGGTTCCCCGTTTTGAGCCCCGATAGTGTTCTCTCTCAAAACAATGCTTTTGCTCACACTCATGGCCAGTGCAGAGAAATTGAATTGTTCCAATAAAGCTGTTGGAGAAAGGTTTTCCCCCATAGTGTCAGCTGCTGACGCAATGTCTCCATTCCTTCATCTCAGGGAACCAAGGATATATTTAGTAACTGGACACATTTTATATCTGAGCTTATAAACAAAACTAGTTTTATATTAGTTTTTGGAGGGCTTTTATTTTAGAATTCAATATCAGACTGTCCTAACATTGTGTTAGTGACAATCTGGTAGTTGTAATAGTATAATGACTTCAGTGGGTGTAACTCCGCTTTGTGTTGTGACAGCATTACATTCTTGGGTGTGAAATATTTTTCTGATCAATAGCCCACCATCAATTATTCCTTCAATTATACCACTCAACATGTAGTGGAAAATAATTTGTAGGTAAAACAAACAAACAAACAAACAAAAAAAACAAATAAACAAAATAAATAAGAACATAATAATAAGACAAAAATTATGACAAATATATTTTGTGATGCATGAAAATCCACTGTAAATCAATGGGATATACCCAGATAATATGAATGACCTACCCAGAAACCCTTTTATCCTTTAAACATTTTGCCTTTAAACAACTTCAACTGTCACTCCAATTAATGTACTTTAAGACTCACTAAAAAGAAATAAACATATGTTACAAAACAAAAACAAAAACAAAAAACAAACAAACAAAAAAAAATCCAATAAATTAAATCAGATTTATATCCACATACAACATGAAAACACTGCACTATTTTAGCGTTTATAAATTATAAGATTTCAGCACTATACATGAACATGTTCTATGCACCTGCCAGTTCAATTCCCTCTCGCCACAGTTTCTCTGACTGCTGATGTTATGCCTTCAAGCAAAGTGTTTAACCTGTTCTAATTCACAGCATGGCTGCCACAGTGTTTTGACTTTTATTTGTTACTTGTGGCAAATTGAACTAGACATATGCAAAGTAAAGCACTCATACATACCTGTGCAAGCCGGTGTAGTGTCTGGACCAATCAGACACACATTTATTTGTTATACTCAACAAATAATTCCTGACACCCCTCACCCAACCAACAAGCCAACTATCAGGGTCTATAGACCCTTCTCCCCGAAATGCAACTAACACCTCAAAAAGGCAGAACAGGCTTCTGGTTCCATGGCAACCAAAAAAACAATAACACTAATTTTACTGCTCAAAGGAATGTGAGCAGAGCAACACTTACTTCATTTACCCATAGGAAAGACACACAATGCCATAGAATTAGACTCAGACTCAACTTTATAGTCCCGTTAAGGGAAACTAAGATTGCAGCAAAGTCGCAGTACACTAACCACATCCATGCACATACAACCATTTTCCATAAAAACATGCAATATACTGGCATTAAAATATACATTAAAATATTGACAAAAAAACAATATCTCAATATTTTGCTGAGTGTGTTTTGCTTATTGTGCTGATATCCTAAGGACTACCGTGGACAGATTTTGATATTCTTCATATTCTGTCACGGAGGCTGGACGAGAAATGAAAGGTCGAGATGAGTCCCCTTGTAGCGTGACGGAAAACTCAAACGCGGAAATGCACGAGTGAGCAGGTAAATCACGCAGTTGGTCTGAGAACGCTCCGATAAGGAGTAAAGATTTCCACCAAGAAATCCGCGTTCTCACACGCACACAGACAGGTAAATAAGCGCTCCGAAGAGCAGAGAGTTTACTCACGTGAGTTGGGTAGAAGATGGGACCTGATGTGGAGTCGAACATGAACTCAATGTCTGGTGCTAAACAACACCTGCTTCCTGCTTAAATACCTGCGTGAAGTTACTTCCGGGTCCTCGTGACCTCACGTGATCTGGTACGTGTGACAGTACCCCCCTTCCTTTGGTGCCGACCAGACGGCAGAAGGCCTGCCAGAACTTGGCCGTGAACTGGGGCCCTCTGTCCGAGACGATGTCCTTGGGAAACCCATGCAAGCGGACTACGTGCTCAAGTATAAGCTCCGCGGTGGTCTTGGCAGAGGGGAGTCCGGTGAGAGCCACCAGGTGCACAGGCTTCGAGAAGCGATCCACAATGGTCAGGATGGTGTTCTTTCCTTGCGAGTCAGGGAGTCCAGTGACGAAATCGACCGAGATGTGACTCCAGGGGCGTTTGGGGATAGGGAGGGGCTGCAGCTCGCCGGTGGATGGTGAGTTGGTGGTTTTGGAGCGAGCGCAGATGTTACATGCCTGGACGTACTCCTGTACGTCTCTCCTCAACGTCCTCCACCAAAACGCCCTGCCGATAAAGGAGATGGTCCTCTGGACCCCCTGATGGCCCGCCAATGTGGAATCGTGACCCCACTGGAGAACTTCTCTGCGAAGATGGTTGGGCACAAAGAGTCGCCCAGTGGGGGTTTCCGGTGGAGGGGGTTCCTGACTGTGACTCTGGCGGACTCTCTCTTCTAACCCCCACTGGAGAGGAGCCAAGATGATGTGAGGAGGCAGGACAGGCGCGGGCTCCGAGGTGGTAGGAGAGCGGCACGTCTCTTACTAAAGACCTCGGCCAGATCGCGGTACAGGACGGGGATGTTCTCCAGTTTGACATCGGGGACCTCAGACTCCCCTGAACACGTCCCAGCCTTCGCCTGGAGACAGAGCTCCTGACAGGTCGCCCCCCAGTGGACAATTCTGTTGGTGGTCCAGGAGATGAACGGGTCGTGCGTGATGAGCCACGGGTGCCCCAGGATGATAGGAGGTGAGGTGATCTTGGTGATGAAGAAGTGGATCTTTTCAGAGTGGTTGTCGATGAGAAGGTGAAGTTCTTTGGTGCGGTGAGTGACGGGGCTGAAGTTGAGGGGGCGACCGTTGATGGCAGTGATATTTAAAGGCTGGGATAACACCTCAATCTCAATCCCCAATTGGGCGGCATAAGCCTGATCGATAAAATTTCCAGCCGCACCTGAATCGACAAATGCGGTGGTCATGATCCGTCGGTGGCCCATGAGGATTGATACCTGAAGGAGCAGCCGGGAATCAGCGGGACAGGATTTGATGGTAGTGGAACCAGATGAAGACCTCCCCCTCTTCACCTGGTCTGGCCGTTTCCCGGACGCAAAGGGCAGATCGCACGATGGTGATCTGGGGAGGCGCAATAGGCACATAGACCTTTGCGGTAGCGTCTAGCCCTTTCCGCCGCCGTCAGGGAGGTGCGTCCTATCTGCATGGGTTCCACGACTCCCAATGAGTGGGCCTCTGGAGCGGCCGGTGGAGGAGGAGATGGCGCAGTGACAGCTTGGGTGAAACCTGTGGAGAGATGAAAAAAACGTTTAGAAGTATGTCCCATGCGTTGATCCACCCGGAGGGCTAGCTGGATCATGCCCTCCAGGGTGGACGGCAGCTCACGCACAGCCAGTTCGTCTTTCAGACGGGTGGATAGTCCCTCGTAGAAGGCTGTGTGGAGCACCGCATCACTCCACTGAGTTTGAACAGCGAGTGTACGGAAATCCATGGTGTACTTGCTGACGCTGCGCTCGCCCTGCCTCAGGTGATATGGACGGGAATCCACCTCCACCTCGCTCTCAGGATGTTGGAAGGCGGCCCTGAGCTGGTTGGTGAACTCAGGATATGAGTGCGCAGCGATCCCGTCAGCTTTCAGAACCGCCGCAGCCCACTCAGCTGCCTGCCCGGTGAGAAGAGAGATGAGGAGAGCGATTCTGCTGTGGTCGGAGGGGTAGCGTGCTGGCTGAAACTCAAACAACAGTGAGAGGTTAGTTTGGAAGACATCACACCGGGTTCCGGACCCATCCCATTTGTCCGGAAGTGAGATTTTTGGTTGAAGGGCGGGGCGGACTGGTTCTGCGGGGGCAATCTGTGCAGCAGCCAGGTCATCATAGTCCGATTGCAGGGCGGTGAGGTCGGACTGGAGAACCCCGCACTCCGCCCGAAGACCCGCGGTTTCGGCGCGAAGCGCGTTGACCTCCGCCCGAAGCCCCACCAACTCCTGCCTCAGACAAATGATTTCCCCCGACTGCTGCTGGATCACACCCCACAATTGCTCCAGATCCGCCGGGACCATTTCGGGACCAGACATTCTGTCACGGAGGCTGGACGAGAAATGAAAGGTCGAGATGAGTCCCCTTGTAGCGTGACGGAAAACTCAAACGCGGAAATGCACGAGTGAGCAGGTAAATCACGCAGTTGGTCTAAGAACGCTCCGATAAGGAGTAGAGATTTCCACCAAGAAATCCGCGTTCTCACACGCACACAGACAGGTAAATAAGCGCTCCGAAGAGCAGAGAGTTTACTCACGTGAGTTGGGTAGAAGATGGGACCTGACGTGGAGTCGAACATGAACTCAATGTCTGGTGCTAAACAACACCTGCTTCCTGCTTAAATACCTGCGTGAAGTTACTTCCGGGTCCTCGTGACCTCACGTGATCTGGTACGTGTGACATATTCTTTGTGGTCAGTTCACAGCAGTGATAGAAATTAATCTTTTTTTCCAATAAGTTTAAGTTGATGTTTACCTTTTATGGGTACTTTTTTTTTTTACTTTATAAACCTTTTTTTTTTTTTTTCTAAAAGTGTGCATTATCTTTTGAGTCAAATTCTTATATTTAATCAGTCAGTTATAATAATAATATATTTGGGCTGTTACTAAAATTAAATCAGTATCAACAAAATGTTAATACAGCTTAGAGGGTCATGGAATGCTTTAACCTGCAGTTAAATGCATAGATAATGTTTTGATATTTTAAACATAACATTTTTTAAATAATTTCAAATTATTCAACATTTTAAGATACTTTAAATGCAAAATTAAAACCACCAGTAGGTGGCAGCACGTTACAGTTAGTAAGTGAGTCATTGCAATTGAACCGAATCATTCAGTTGATTCATTCAGGAACTAAACACCATCATGTTGCTCAGAGATGCAAAACAGTGCTGTGGCTGTGTTTGTAATGGTTTTTGTTGTTTGCGGAATAGAGCAAAAATAGCCTATATGGTCTCTAAAATGTAAGTCTCTTAATATTAACTTATTTTTTATTGAACTGTTGTATAGACTCGAGCCTTTCGGACTCCATCCGAGTCCAGAGACAGTTGACGGAAATGTCACTGACTCACGAAAGTGATATTTAGTATTTGCATGTGTTTTTAAGTCTTGTCCAGTAGGCTACTTGAAAGCCGGCTTTATGTGCGCACACACTCAAAGCGCACTCACAGAATGCGCCTCTTTTCACTCTTTCACACCAAACGCAGAAAGCGCTGGCCGCTGTTTTTTTAACTTCACGCCGGTTGTGAGTAGGGCTGGGAATCGATTCCAAAAAAAATCGATTCCGAGGCGTTGGGAATAGAGAGTCGATTCCAAAGGCTGGAATCAGTTCCGTCAGGGGTAATCGACTCCCCATTCAGAGCCGTTTTTTAGTCAAATGAACAGCTGCATCATACGAAGGCTGCATATCTGGGCTGCTGTCATCAAAAGTCGCTGAACGTCGTTTCATGAAAATAAACTGAATAAAGAGTCGGTACTGAGCACATCTGAGTTTGAGGATGCAGCCTTCCGTTAAGCACTTATTAAATTGCCTCTTGCTCGCTAATAGATTAGAAGTCTGATTCCTTTCCACGGAAAGGTTCTTTCGGATAGATCGTTTTAATGAACCAGTTCAAAAATCATTCAGAAGTTATTTGACGGTGGAACTGGCTTATATTGTCCACATGAGTGCTGCACAACAGAAAAGATCATGACGTGATAGAGGGTCTTGATCCTATTTCCATCTTAAATAAAATGCTATTTTTAACCTTTCTATCGGCCTGTGATAATTCTGTAAGAAAGCACAGAGAGCACAAATAAGTGGCCGAGAGCGCATCTGACTGACAGATAAACCACGAGCTCTTATAGCAATGTTGTTGTTAATGTTCTCAGTGCTTGAAGTGGGCCGGTACGCACTCAGAGTCAAAGTTAGTGTCTGGCGATTAGAAATGACACTACATAAATCACACCACCAGGAGGAGTCATCTCATCTCGACAATTCACATGAATGGATGCAAGCGAAGGTGGTTTACCTCAGGGGTTGTCACCCGATCTCATGAAAGTACGTGGGGTAGATGCGTATAATATGCAAACGCAAACTGTGTATTATATGCACGACAAACACATGCATATCATATGCACGCCAAAGTCAATTTTAGCGTATGAATAATACGCCAAGTAGAAACAGAAAATCGTGCTATTTATACACATTTTCATGAGACCGGGCTCTCGAATCAGTGCATTATAACCAGTGTTCGAATTGAAGGGGGGTTGGGGGGGGGGTCCCGGACCTCCCATAAGCATTATGGGACCCCCCAACACCCAAAAAAATATACTTGGGGGGGTCCCCTGGTTTTTCAATAAAATTCTTCAAACATGAAACTAGTGAAAATGAAAATTAAATGAAAATATTCAGTTGCTGTATGTGAGAAGTATAATGATAATGAGCGACACCTGCGCCACTCACCAGTCTCGAGCCCCACGGAGGAGCTCCGGAAGGATAAAAGGAGGAGCGACGACAGTGGAAGACGAGTGAGGACCAGACCTGGACTTTAATTTGTGTTTTGTGTGCGGCAGTCATCTGTGAGGGGCTGCCACTTTACTTTTGTGTTTGTTTATTTTATTAATAAAGTGTTTGGATGTTCGCCGGTTCCCGCCCCCTTCTTCTCGTTCTACGAACTGTGTTACACTGTATTAAACTGTATGTCACAGTTTTTACAGTGTTGCTCATTACAACCAATCACACACGACTCTGTTGAGTTTAGAATGCAGTGGCCAATCAGAGGCGTTCAGAATAGTCATAGCTGAAACCACCGAGTTTTGTTCAGACTGAATCTCGCGAATTCCTTCATCATAAGCAACAAAGTGCACATGTACGTACAATGTAAGTAAGAGCTTCATTTATCATACAGTGTATGGACAGCTTTATTTATTATAAGAGGAGTTATGATTGCTTAAACAATAGCTAATCTGACTGTGCTCATTTAAAAGCGCGTTCTTTCACTGCGTTATTCAGTCATTTAGACTAAATGCATTCAATAAAATGCATTTAGAATGTTCCCGAAATTCAAGGTGTACATGCTGCTTGCTGTATTTAGCCAACAAAAATGGCTCCAAACACAGCAACAGCACTGTTTTACGTCTCTGAACAGCATGATGGTTTTTCTTTCTTTTACTCATTAATAGTGACTTACTGCCACCTACTGGCGGTTTTAATTTTAAATGTAAAGTCCCTCATTATTTTTAAAAATAATTTCAGATATCAGCATTCAATGGTTTAGGATTAAAATGTCAAAACATATGCATTTAATGCATTCATGTCCTGCATTAAACAGTGAGTAATACATCTGTCTGTGCTTCCTCTGCATTCAAAAGATGATTTTGTTGAGAATGATTTTATTTGTTTGGTAACAGTTTAAAATGTCTTAATATTTGAATTGACTTTATTGATTAAATATAAGAATTTGACACAAAAGATAATGCATACTTTTAGAAAAAAGAATGACTTTATAAAAGTAAAAAATGCCCATAAAAGGTAAAAATCACTTTAAACTATGGAAAATATTAATTTCTGTCACTGCTGTGAACTGACCACACTGGATATGAAGAATATCAAGAACTTTAGGAGTCAGCTGTCTACGCACATTCCTTGGCTATGAATCATATTTGTATAAGGTTTATTTATTGATTTATTTTTGAAGGGGGGAGGGGGGTCTGGTTAGGGGGACCCCCCAAGAGCTTTGACACAATTCGAACACTGATTTTAATGAAAACAATACCTTAAAATGAAAAGAAACAGGTTTTTGCGATCACATCATTTTAAACTGGTAAACTCCTGGAAAGTCCAAGGGTTCAGGAAGTGAAACCATTCAAACTGAAAGTTCAAAATAGCGCTAATACAGAGAAAAGTGACTTGCGTCCAGATGCCGGTAAATAATCATTTTCAATGTGTATTTGGCTTAAAAGCAGGAGTGTTTTAGAGTGAATGCTTGCTGAAGGAGTTTTAGATTATGTGGTGTAGAGGTGTAGTGATTCTGAAGTGGGCCATTTATATTAACGGTGAGGACTTGCTCATTTGTATTGAAAACATGTATTTGATTATTGATTTATTGATTTATTGATTGTGGCACTATACAATCATTGTCCATTATAAAAAAAATAAAAAGTACATATTTATTTATGGTTGGGTTGTTAATTGGGGCGTCCCGAGTACCGGTGCCCATTTTTGACCCCCGCCAAATTATTACCCCCTCTCGTTCATATGGCTACCTGATTGCCTAATCCTAACCCGACCCCTAATCCTTGAAATTAGATTCCTCCAATCTTCCATTTCCTTCCAAAACTTTTGGAATCGAACAGCCCTGGTGGTGAGCTCCACTGCGCGTGCGCTTTGGTCAATGCAGCAACAAACCGTCCTCGTGCATCGAAAGCTATTGGTGTGAAAGCCGCTTCAGTCAGTGTGTGAATGCTGAGTTCTCTTTTGCTTTTGATAGGTTCTGTTATTGCTACACACATGCTCGTCTTGGAGACTATTCATATAAATGAAGTCGGTTTTGTCTTCTTAAGTAAACCTGAACAGGTTTTAATTTGTGCATCATCTTAAAGCGACAGCAATGTAAACCTTCAGCCGCCGATGGCGTCATTAATATTAATCAAACGACAAAAGAAAAAGAGAAAATAACTCCCTTTTCTTGACTGAATCACTTATTAACTTTAATAAGAATCATCTTTAATGTATACAGTGAAGATTTTGCAGTCTTATTTTAACATTTATTACTTCATGAAATGTCTGTAGTAGTCTATTTCTGTAGTAGCCTTTAGATAGACCTAAATTCTATTTTTAAAAAGATTTTTTTTTTTTTTTTGTATTTTTGATTAATATATTTATTTATCATTTTGTTTGTAAGTAATACTTGGAGTGTTTACTTACCTTCAGTAAGCTTGCGAATGTTTTACTTACATTAGTTGATTAGTTTTTGCTGTATTGAAATTATTATTATTTTTTAAACATGGTGGCAGTTTCTAGCATCAAAGAAAAATAATTTTCTAACATCTTTGCAGCAATATTTTTTATGGGTCCAAAACCACCTTGGGTGTGCATGATTTTTTTTTAATAATTCAATGGCCCATCATCAATTATTCCTTATATAATGTAATTTGTTGTAATTAATATAACTATACATGCATTCAAAAATAAAACCGGTGTGAGTTTGCTGTGACTTATGGAAAGTATATGTAGGGATTTATACACAGTGTGTGCCATTGTAAAGACTAGGTTTATCCCTCACAGCCTCATTTTCATCCAAGAAAAAAATAAATGTCATATAAAACCCAAAACACACACAGCCACAATCAGAAATAAAAAAGGTGAATTTCTGCTCTTAAGGTCCCATTTACTTTACCCCCACCCTTGAATTTATACATTTACTATAACAATGAATAAAGTCAAGTCCCGCCCTATAATTTTTCACATTCTAAAACCTGTTTCACTCTGAAATATGCCACATTACTGTCACGCTGCAGGCAGGAACAAACAGACGAAGACGAGATATATAAACGAAATACATTTAATAATCCAACACGAAGCTCAGGAACAGGAACACAGGGAAGTAACATTTAACGTCCAACAAACCAAGAGGGAAAACACACGCTTTATATACACTGACTGATTAACACACACAGGTGCAGACAATGAGGGAGAGACCAAAACACACAGAGCTGCAGGGGGAAATGATGGGAGAAACCAACTAGAAAGTCCAGGGGTGTGACATTACCTCCCCCTCCCGGAAGGCGCGTCCTCGCGCCGACAAACAAGGAAAACAAAATGTACAAAGTCTTAGAAGGGGGCTTCGGCGGAGGACGGACTCCCGGGAGGAGGGCAAAAGATGGAGTCCAGGGTGATGGCGGAATAGTCCATGGAGGTGATGACGGAGGGAGAAGCCAAGGAGGTGACCGGAAGGGCCTGGAGCAGGAGGAGCCAGGTGAAACCCAGACCGCAGCCATGATGGAATCCCACGGTGGAGCCGATGGAGGGAGGAGCCATGGTGGAGGAAAGGCTGACGACTCCATGGGGCCGACCGACGGAGGCAGAGCAGGTGGTGGTAGAGCCCGAGGCAGAGACGGAGAGCCGATGATCCTTGGCGACACCGAGGATCCGGAGGGCCCAGGCGGAGCCCAAGGCTCTGGCAACCAAGGCGGAGATGGAGATCCGGAGGTCCGCGGCGGAGCCGGAGCGACAGAGGACCGAGGCTGTGCCCGCGGGAGGGAGGAGGTCCACAGAGCCGGTGGGACGGAGTGACGAGGCGCAGCCGGAGGAGTATAGTCCAGAGGCGAAGGTGGGGCGACGACTGACCAGGGCGGAGCCGGAGGGACGATGGAGCCCGGTGGAGCTGGTGGACCGACGGCCGACGGTGGAGACGAGGGAGCTGAGAGCCGGGGTGGAGCCACAGGGTCGGAGGGCCGAGGCGGAGTCCAGGACTCTGAGGCTGGAGGCGACGATGAGGGATCCTCCAACCATGACACTGATGGAGACTGGCAGACCCGCGGTGAACCCACCGCGCAGATGGTGAGCTGAGGGTGAGCAGAGGTGCTGACAGGAAGCAGAGGTGACTGAGGGAGGGTGGGTGGGAAATCCAAACAGGCTGACAGTTCAATATTCAAGTCCATAACATTATGACCCAGGTCCATATTAAGCTCACCCTCAGCGGCGGTGCAGTGGGTGGTGCAGTCCTCAGCATCCTCATGCCCCACTGATACTCCCACCGTCGCAGGCATTGTGGCCGGCTCTCGCACCTGGTCAGACGTACATTCCTCTCGTTCAGCGGCGATCGCTTGCTCTTTCGCTCCAGTTGGCGATGGCTCCTTGGTCGCGCTGATAGCGTGGGATCCGTCTGCGGTGGGCTCGGGCTCGTGCTCCACGTGTCGGGGTGGTGGCTGGCTGGGTTCTGGGTCCGGAGTGGCACTAGCGAGATTCTCCATGGAGCAGGCGGAGAACGAGGGTTTGTTTCTCGCCAGTGTCCACTCCACAAACGCGGCGAAATCTGCTCGAGGGCCGTCCTCGGACGACGGTGCTCTGCATGACACGTTGAGGCACGTTGAGGCTAGCGTCATAGACACCAACTAGTCCCAGGGCTTTAATGCCACAAACACCAAACTTGGCAGAAACCTGGGCTCTAATTTTAGCTTTGTTGCTGTATCTTTTTTAGACTGATCAGACATACAGTTTTCCCAAAAATAATTTGTAAAAAAAATTAAATGAGGCTAGCGTCATCCAGGTAGCTGGTGGTGTGAGCTACAAGCTGGAACATGACGGTAAATCTCTCGAGCGGTAGATCCCCCTGCTTCAGCCGAAGGAGGATGAATTCCGGACGGAGTAGGGGATCCATGGGGGAAACACAACGGAAACAAAAGACTGTGACAAAAGTAACGATAAACAAAACAGAGGGGAAAACACAGAAAACTGTTGCGGTTGGACGTTTTGTCACGCTGCAGGCAGGAACAAACAGACGAAGACGAGATATAAACGAAATACATTTAATAATCCAACACGAAGCTCAGGAACAGGAACACAGGGAAGTAACATTTAACGTCCAACAAACCAAGAGGGAAAACACACGCTTTATATACACTGACTGATTAACACACACAGGTGCAGACAATGAGGGAGAGACCAAAACACACAGAGCTGCAGGGGGAAATGATGGGAGAAACCAACTAGAAAGTCCAGGGGTGTGACAATTACATAGGTCAGCCATAACGTCTCGGTTACATCTGTAACCCATCTGTAATGGAGACGTTACGTCATAACTGACGTATTTGGGGTCTCCTTTGGGAGACCAATCACCTCTGAGTTAACTGGAAAAAGCCAATGAAAATTGGCGAGTAGATTTTAAATGCCAAGCCACTCCCCGAACGCCCCAGCGCAGTCCAGGATTGTGGCAAGAGGACGTAATGTCTCCGTTCCCTCCTTCAGGGAATGAGGGTTACAGATGTAACCGAGATTGCGTTGCGTCATAACTGACGTACTTGGGGTCTTCTCTGGAAAACGCCACAATCCTGAACTGCATTACGAGGTACAAATGTTGACAGGCAAACGTGTCAGGACAAATGGAGCTCAACACGTAACCTTCCCAACGCCTTGGTAAGCCAGATAACGGGCCCACCAGGGATGCCAGGTATCTGAAGCAACCATTGGGGGGGCAGAGCACAGTGACAAGAATGTAAGTCACGTGGAAAAGACTGGAAAACATGGTAGGAGAAACACGGAAGCACCCAGAGTTCAGGCACCCAGGGGACAACTAGGAAAAAGGTGCACAGATCCAAAAAGGAATGGTGCAGCAAGCCGACACTAAGGCCGTCCTCCGGCAAATTACCAGATGTTACCTTAACACACGGGAGGAAACAGGCTCTACGCGGAGGATGTGAAACCTCGCGAAGGTGTTCGCCGTGCGCCAATGCTCCGGGTGGAGTAGGCTCGAACTCCTAGGGGGCACGGCTCACCCTGGCACTGGTACGCCAGAGTGATGGCATCAACGACCCAATGAGCCAACCTCTGCTTGGAGACAGCATTCCCCTTCTGCTGACCTCCAAAGCAAACAAGAGCTGCTCAGAGCGTCTGAAGCTCCGGGTGCGGTCCACGTAAGTGTGCAATGCACGAATGGGACACAGCAAAACTAAGGCCGGGTCTGCCTCCTCTGGGGGCAGAGCTTGCAGGTTCACCACCTGATCCCTGAAGGGAGTGGTGGGAACCTTGGGCACATAACCAGGCCGGGGTCTCAAGGTCACGTGAGAATCAGTTGGACCGAACTCTAGGCACGTTTCGCTGACCGAGAAAGCATGCAGGTCCCCCACCCTCTTGATAGAAATTCAGCTCGACTGATGCAAGCGGCTCAAAGGGGACCCTCCGAAGGCCTAACAGGACCATGGAGAGGTCCCAAGAGGGGATGAGGTGTGGATGAGGAGGATTTAATTTTCTAGCACCTCTCAGGAACCTGATGATCAGGTGATGCTTCCCCAGGGACAGACCATCAACCGTGTCATGGTACGTGGCAGACTTTTGAGGTGGAGGGGGACAGCCTGCGCTCCAACTTCTCCTGGAGGAGGGAAAGCACCACTCCGACCGCACATCTCTGAGGGTCAACCAGCAGAACCTGCTCCTCGTCCTCTCCGATCTTACACAGGGTCTGTGCAAGGAGGCTCACTGGGGGAAAGGTGAACTTGAGAAGGCCCCGGGGGCCAGCTGTGTGCCAGCATGTCCCTGCCGAGGGGAGCCTCAGTACTCGACTCGAGTCCGGTCTCGAGAACAATTTTTAGCAGACTCGGACTTGTCACGGACTCGGATGCATTTTTACTCGGACTTGACTCGGACTCTAGCATTTCGGACTCGGAAAATATCCAGAGTCCAGCTGAGTCCAGGGACAGTTGACGGAAATGTCACTGACTTGATGCATTATCACGAAAGTGATATTCAGTATTTGCATGTGTTTTTAAGTCTTGTCCAGAAGGCTACTTGAAAACCGATGGGTTTATGTACGCACACGCTCAAAGCACGCTCACAGAACGCACCTCTCAGTCAGTGTACGAATGCCAAGTTCTCTTTCGCTTAAGTACTATTAAAGTTCTGTTATTGATACACACATGCTCTTCTTGGAGACTATTCATGTCAGTTAAATCAGTAATTGTCTTTAGTAAACCTGAACAGTTGTGAGAAATACTGATGCATCAAAATATTTGATCTGTGTGTCAGATCTTAAAGCGACAGCAGCGTAAATCTGCAGCCGCCGACCATGTTATAAATGTTAATCAAACAAAAGAAAAAGAGAAAATCACTCACTGTTCTCGATTGAATCACTTATTAACTTTAATAAGAACCATCTTTAATGTATACACTGAAGTACAGTGTTTTATTTTTACATTTATTTCTTAATGTAATGTCTGTAGTAGGCTATTTCTGTAGTAGCCTTTAGATAGACCTATCTGAAAAAAAAACCCTAAAATTTCTATTTGTAAAAAAAGATTAGGTTTTTATAAATATTTCACATTTATATTTTTGATAAATATGTTTATTTATCCTTTTACTTGTATCCTTTTACTCACTAAACCTGTCCATTTGAACTGGACCGACATATCTACTGTTTGTATCCATTATAAAATAAACATACAAATGAAAAATACAGCAAATACATTCTAAGTCTGTTGATGCTGATGCTCATTTGTGCATAAACACCACTGAGCCTCACAAGATCATTCTCTGTGGGTGAGCATCCATTATAAAACACTCACAGGACTCGCTTATAAGTTCTTGCATAGTGCTGAATGTTGCGTGCTCGCTAATTATGTTCGCTTGGAGAGCCAACATATTGTTATTCTATTTAAACTTATTATTATTATTATATTGGCTTGGAGAGCCAACATATTGTTATTCTATTTAAACTTATTATTATTATTAAGTTGGCTTGAGAAAGCCAACTTACTGAAATCCGACTTAAACTTATAGTTATTATTAAGTTGGCTTGAGAAAGCCAACTTACTGAAATCCGACTTAAACTTATAGTTATTATTATTAAGTTGGCTTGAGAAAGCCAACTTACTGAAATCCGACTTAAACTTATAGTTAAGTTGGCTTGAGAAAGCCAACTTACTGATATGCTATTTAAACTTCTTATTATTAAGTTGGCTTGAGAAAGCCAACTTACTGATATGCTATTTAAACTTATTATTAAGTTGGCTTGAGAAAGCCAACTTACTGATATGCTATTTAAACTTATTAAGTTGGCTTGAGAAAGCCAACTTACTGATCTACTATTTAAACTTATTATTAGGTTGGCTTGAGAAAGCCAACCTACTGATCTGCTACTTAAGCTTATTATTATTAAGTTGGCTTGAGAAAGCCAACTTACTGAAATCCGACTTAAACTTATAGTTATTATTATTAAGTTGGCTTGGGAAAGCCAACTTACTGAAATCCTATTTAAACTTCTTCTTCTTCTTCTTCTTCTTCTTCTTATTTTTCTGAGCGCAAATTTTTTGGACACTAACTCCTCCTAGACCGTTCAAGCTACATACTCCAAACTCGGGTCAGATCTTCATACTGTTCTGACTTAGTGTGCTATATCTTTTCAGACTGGTTTGAGTTACGGTTTTCTTAAAAATGAATATTAAAAATCATAAAAAGTCCCATAGACTTTCATTGACCAAAAGTCCATGTCTGTTTGAACTATGTTTAATGTAAACTGCTAGAAGCCATTGATACTCAATTAAGCTTTAAGCTATCTATGTTCTTTCTAACTAATAACTAATCTATCTATCTATCTATCTATCTATCTATCTATCTATCTAACTATCTATCTATCTTCAAACCTTATCTATCTATCTATCTATCTATCTAACTATCTATCTATCTATCTTCAAACCTTATCTA
>VONZ01003585.1:0-5000 GCA_012976165.1 Labeo catla
GGGAGGCGAGCAAAGTCGACGCAAAGACGGCCTCGGCCCAGCAGGGGGGGCCGTTCGACCCAGGCTGCGCTTTTCACACTTTGTTCTCGCAGGTCCCGCTGGTCACCCCGGCAACACTTTGTCATTTTTCGAGTCCCCGTTCCTCCAGGGCGTCTGCCCTGCTGAGCCTGCCCCAAAGGGGTGAGGGGAGGCGGGCGAGTCGATGCCAAAGCGCCCTCGGCCCAGCGGGGGTGGCCGTTCGACCCAGGCTGCGCTTTTCACACTTTGTTCTCGCAGGTCCCGCTGGTCACCCCGGCAACACTTTGTCATTTTTCGAGTCCCCGTTCCTCCAGGGCGTCTGCCCTGCTGAGCCTGCCCCAAAAGGGTGAGGGGAGGCGGGCGAGTCGATGCCAAAGCGCACTCGGCCCAGCGGGGGAGGCCGTTCGACCCAGGCTGCGCTTTTCATACTTTGTTTTCGTAAATCCCGCTGGTCGCCCCAGCAACACTTTGTCTTTTTTTTTTTTTTGGCGGGGAACCTCCAGGGTGTCTGCCCTGCTGAGCCTGCCCCAGAAGGGTGAGGGGAGGCGGGCAAGTCGATGCCAAAAAGCCTCATTGCTGTGGAAGTCCGTGTCCCTCCAGGGTCTCTACCCTGCTGAGCCTGCCCCAGAAGGGTGAGGGGAGGCGGGCAAGTTGATGCCAAAACGCTCTCGGCCCAGCGGGGGTGGCCGTTCGACCCAGGCTGCGCTTTTCATACTTTGTTTTCGTAAATCCCGCTGGTCGCCCCAGCAACACTTTGTCGTTTTTCTTTTTTTGGCGGGGTACCTCCAGGGTGTCTGCCCTGCTGAGCCTGCCCCAGAAGGGTGAGGGGAGGCGGGCAAGTCGCTGGCAAAAAGCCTCATTGCTGTGGAAGTCCGTGTTCCTCCAGGGTCTCTGCCCTGCTGAGCCTGCCCCAGAAGGGTAAAGGGGAGGCGGGCGAGTCGATGCCAAAACGCCCTCGGCCCAGCGGGGGTGGCCGTTCGACCCAGGCTGCGCTTTTCATACTTTGTTTTTCGTAAATCCCGCTGGTCACCCAAGCAACACTTTGTCATTTTTTTTTGTTTTTGGCGGGGAACCTCCAGGGTGTCTGCCCTGTTGAGCCTGCCCCAGAAGGGTGAGGGGAGGCGGGCAAGTCAATGGCAAAAAGCCTCATTGCTGTGGACGTCCGTGTTCCTCCAGGGTCTCCGCCCTGCTCAGCCTTCCCCCAAAGGGTGAGGGGAGGCAGGGGGAGTCGATGCCAAAACGCCCTCGGCCCAGCCGGGGGGGCCGTTCGACCCAGGCTGCGCTTTTCATACTTTGTTTTCGTAAATCCCGCTGGTCGCCCCAGCAACACTTTGTCATTTTTTTTTTTTTTTTTGGCGGGGAACCTCCAGGGTGTCTGCCCTGCTGAGCCTGCCCCAGAAGGGCGAGGGGAGGCGGGCAAGTCGATGCCAAAAAGCCTCATTGCTGTGGAAGTCCGGGTTCCTCCAGGGTGTCTGCCCTGCTGAGCCTGCCCCAGAAGGGTGAGGGGAGGCGGGCAAGTCTCATTGGCAAAAAGCCTCATTGCTGTGGAAGTCCGTGTTCCTCCAGGGTCTCTGCACTGCTGAGCCTGCCCCAGAAGGGTAAAGGGGAGGCGGGCGAGTCGATGCCAAAACGCCCTCGGCCCAGCGGGGGTGGCCGTTCGACCCAGGCTGCGCTTTTCATACTTTGTTTTTCGTAAATCCCGCTGGTCGCCCCAGCAACACTTTGTCATTTTTTTTTTTTTTTTGGCGGGGAACCTCCAGGGTGTCTGCCCTGTTGAGCCTGCCCCAGAAGGGTGAGGGGAGGCGGGCAAGTCGATGGCAAAAAGCCTCATTGCTGTGGACGTCCGTGTTCCTCCAGGGTCTCCGCCCTGCTCAGCCTTCCCCCAAAGGGTGAGGGGAGGCAGGGGGAGTCGATGCCAAAACGCCCTCGGCACAGCCGGGGTGGCCGTTCGACCCAGGCTGCGGTTTTCATACTTTGTTTTCGTAAATCCCGCTGGTCGCCCCAGCAACACTTTGTCGTTTTTCTTTTTTTGGCGGGGTACCTCCAGGGTGTCTGCCCTGCTGAGCCTGCCCCAGAAGGGTGAGGGGAGGCGGGCAAGTCGATGGCAAAAAGCCTCCTTGCTGTGGAAGTCCGTGTTCCTCCAGGGTCTCTGCCCTGCTCAGCCTTCCCCAAACGGGTGAGGGAAGGCGGGGGAGTCGATGCCAAAACGCCCTCGGCCCAGCCGGGGTGGCCGTTCGACCCAGGCTGCGCTTTTCATACTTTGTTTTCGTAAATCCCGCTGGTCGCCCCCGCAACACTTTGTCATTTTTTTTTTTTGGCGGGGAACCTCCAGGGTGTCTGCCCTGCTGAGCCTGCCCCAGAAGGGTGAGGGGAGGCGGGCAAGTCGATGGCAAAAAGCCTCATTGCTGTGGAAGTCCGTGTTCCTCCAGGGTCTCTGCCCTGCTCAGCCTTCCCCAAAGGGGTGAGGGGAGGCGGGCGAGTCGATGCCAAAACGCCCTCGGCCCAGCCGGGGTGGCCGTTCGACCCAGGCTGCGCTTTTCATACTTTGTTTTCGTAAATCCCGCTGGTCGCCCCCGCAACACTCGGTTTTTTTTTTTTTTTTTTTTAGGGGGACACAGCTCGGCAGCCATTCTTATGGAGAACCGTCAAGTCCCAGAGTAGGGGGACAAAGCCTAATCCCATGCCCACCAGAGTGAGATTTAACGTGGGCTGGCATCGCTCGAAAAGCCCCCTGGAGCTCAGCACCCATGCTTATGAGTAGGGGGCGCCAACCTACCCCCTTGCCCACCAGAGTGAGGTTTGACGTGGGCTAGCACCGCTCGGAAAGCCCCCTGGAGCTCAGCACCCATGCTTACGGAGATCCGTCAAGTCCCGGAGTAGGGGGCGCCAACCTACCCCCGTGCCCACCAGAGTGAGTGAGGTTTGGCGTGGGCTGGCATTGCTCGAAAAGGCCCCTGGAGCTCAGCAGCCATGCTCGTGGAGATCCGTCAAGTCCCAGAGCAGGGGGCGCCAACCTACTCCCGTGCCCCCCCGGAGTCAAGCTTACGTGTGGCCGGGGCCTCGGCAGAGCCCCCCCTCCCCGGAGGTATACGTCCCGGTATATATCGATACCACGACGGCGGGTAAAAGGGCCATCGCCCCCCGAGACCTCCCTCCGGGGTCGCACCGTGCCCGGGGAAGAGGCGCCCTGACCCGCCGGCCTCGGCGCCTCGAGGGGGGCGGGGGTTGGTCGGAAGTTCGACCCGAGCTGCAAAAAGTTCAACCGGCCGTAACTCCCAGGAGACCTGGCCGATCCGCGCCAAACTCGCGTCGCCGGTAGACGCGGAGGCCCCCTACCCGACGCCACCGGCAGCGAGTCGATGGACCCCCGGGGGCCGGAGATAGAGGCCCCCGACGGCCGAAATTTTGACCGGCCGCGGCTCCCCCGAGACCGGGCCGAATTCCTCCAAACTCGGGGTGCCGCTAGACCCCCGGGAGGCCTACCGAACGCCACCGGCCCCGAGTCGATGGACCCCCGGGGGCCGGAGATAGAGGCCCCCGACGGTCCAAACTTTGACCGGCCGGGGCTCCCCCGAGACCGGGGCGAATTCCACCAAACTCGGGGTGCCGCTAGACCCCGAGGCCGCCTACCCGACGCCACCGGTCCCGAGTCGATGGACCCCCCGGGGGCCGGAGATACGGACCTCCAAATGTTCAGCGGAAAATCGTACCGGGGTTAAAGACCGCTAAGGACTCCAAAAGTTTAGCAGAAAATCACACCAGGTTGGATGCTGTTAGTCAACTGTTCAACTGTCAAGTTAAAACACACCCAACCACCACCAGGCCCCTAGACCTACCCGACCGCCACCACCCGGCCCCTAAACCTACCCGACCACAACCCCCGGGCCCCTAAACCTACCCCGACAACCACCACCACCCTGACCTTAACCCTACCCGACCACAACCCCCAGGCTAAACCTACCCGGCTGACCCACAGCCACTCCTAACCCTAGCCCCTACCCGACCACCACCACCACCACCAGACGCCAAGCCTACCCGACCACCACCACGGCCCCTTAACCTACCCGACCACCACCAGCCATTTCAACCCTACCCGACCACCACCACCCGGCCCCCTAAACCTACCCCGACCACCACCACCACCACCACCACCCACCCAGGCCCCTAAAGCCTACCCGACCACCACCACCACCCAGGCCCCTAAGCCTACCCGACCACCACCACCAGGCCCCTAAACCTACCCCGACCACCACCACCCACCCGGGCCCCTAAGCCTACCGACCACCACCGCCACCAGGCCCCTAAGCCTACCCGACCACCACCACCCAGGCCCCTAAAGCCTACCCGACCACCACCCACCCGGGCCCCTAATCCTACCCGACCACCGCACCACCACCCACCAAGACCTAAGCCCTGCCGACCACCACCACCCAGGCCCCTAAAGCTACCCGACCACACCACCCAGGCCCCCTAAGCCTACCCGACCACCACCACCACCCTAACCCCTAAACCTACCCGACCACCACCACCAGGACCCCTAAGCCTACCCAGGCCACCACCA
Organism: Labeo catla; assembly: GCA_012976165.1. NCBI lineage: Eukaryota > Metazoa > Chordata > Actinopteri > Cypriniformes > Cyprinidae > Labeo > Labeo catla. The sequence goes on from VONZ01003585.1 coordinate 4,580, forward strand.
CCCAGGCCCCTAAGCCTACCCCGACCACCCACCACCACCACCAGGCCCCTGAACCTACCCGACCAGCACCACCAGGCCCTCAAGCCTACCCCCCCTCAGACCTGTCCCAAAGGCACCCGAAGTGAAGAAATTTCAAACGGCTATAACTCACCCGAGGCCCGGGCGAACTCCACCAAACTCGGGACGCCTGTAGACCCCCGGGAGGCCTACCGAACGCCACCGGCCCCGAGTCGATGGACCCCCGGGGGCCGGAGATAGAGGCCCCCGATGGTCCAAACTTTGAACGGCCGCGGCTCCCCCGAGGCCGGGGCGAATTCCGCCAGACCGGGGTCGAAAGTTAGGCCTCTGGTAGACCTACCCGAAGGTCCCGACCCCGGGTCGATCGGCCCCCGGGGTCCGGAGCTACGGGCCCCCGTAGGTT
>VONZ01003585.1:12500-19320 GCA_012976165.1 Labeo catla
TGTGTACAAAGGGCAGGGACTTAATCAACGCGAGCTTATGACCCGCGCTTACTGGGAATTCCTCGTTGATGGGGGACAGTTTCAACCCCCAGTCCCGATCACGAGCGGGGTTCAACGGGTTACCCGCGCCTCTCGGCGCAGGGTAGGCACACGCTGACCCGCCCATTGTGGCGCGCGTGCAGCCCCCGACATCTAAGGGCATCACAGACCTGTTATTGCTCCTCCTCGCGCGGCTGAACGCCGCTTGTCCCTCTAAGAAGTTGGACGCCGACCGCACGGGGCCGCGTAACTATTTAATAGGCCGGAGTCGCGTTCGTTATCGGAATGAACCAGACAAATCGCTCCACCAACTAAGAACGGCCATGCACCACCACCCACAGAATCGAGAAAGAGCTATCAATCTGTCAATCCTTTCCGTGTCCGGGCCGGGTGAGCTTCCCCGTGTTGAGTCCAATTAAGCCGCAGGCTCCACTCCTGGTGGTGCCCTTCCGTCAATTCCTTTAAGTTTCAGCTTTGCAACCATACTCCCCCCGGAACCCAAAGACTCTTGGTTTCCCGGCACGCTGCCCGGCGGGTCATGGGAATAACGCCGCCGCATCGCTGGTTGGCATCGTTTACGGTCGGAACTACGACGGTATCTGATCGTCTTCGAACCTCCGACTTTCGTTCTTGATTAATGAAAACATTCTTGGCAAATGCTTTCGCTCTCGTCCGTCTTGCGCCGGTCCAAGAATTTCACCTCTAGCGGCGCAATACGAATGCCCCCGGCCGTCCCTCTTAATCATGGCCCCCGGTTCCAGAAACCCACAAAATAGAACCGGAGTCCTATTCCATTATTCCTAGCTGCGGTATTCAGCGGCGACAGGCGGCCTGCTTTGAACACTCTAATTTTTTCAAAGTACACGCTCCGGGCCCCGGGGACACCCAGCTAAGGGCATCCGGGGGGCAACCGGGAGGCAGGGCCCGGGGACAGGCGGTGGCTCGCCTCGCGGCGGACCGCCAGCCCGCTCCCGAGATCCAACTACGAGCTTTTTAACTGCAGCAACTTTAATATACGCTATTGGAGCTGGAATTACCGCTGCTGCTGGCACCAGACTTGCCCTCCAATGGGTCCTCACCCAGGGGTTTAGGATACGCTCATTCCAATTACAGGGCCTCGAAAGAGACCTGTATTGTTATTTTTCGTCACTACCTCTCCGAGTCGGAAATGGGTAATTTGCGCGCCTGCTGCCTTCCTTTGATGTGGTAGCCGTTTCTCAGGCTCCCTCTCCGGAATCGAACCCTGATTCCCCGTCACCCGTGGTCACCATGGTAGGCGCCTAAAGTACCATCGAAAGTTGATAGGGCAGACATTCGAAAGAATCTTCGCCGCCGCGAGGGCGCGCGATCGGCCTGAGGTTATCCAGAGTCACCAAGGTTCACCGGCGCCGGCCCCGGGAGGAGCCAGCCCCGGATGGTTTTTGGATCTGATAAATGCACGCGTCCCAAGCCCCCCGGGGGGGAGGCGAGGTCGGCGCCCGTTTGCATGTATTAGCTCTGGAATTGCCACAGTTATCAAAGTACTTTGGGTGGAGCGATCAAAGGGACCATAACTGATTTAATGAGCCATTCGCAGTTTCACTGTACCGACCGTGTGCACTTAGACCTGCATGGCTTAATCTTTGAGACAAGCATATGTTACTGGCAGGATCAACCAGGTAGCAGGCCGTTCCGGACGGGGGGTGGAAACGGAGGGCCCGTTCCCCCCCCCGGGGTGTCCCGCTAGGTTCGTGTATTCGGGTTGGCCGCAGCCCGCAACTTCTCTGGCCGTAACAGGGAAAAGCGTGTTCCTCGGGGGTCGGCCGAGGACGCGGCCGGAGGTGGGGGAACACCGCCCACCGCGCGCGCCCTCGCGCCGCCCGCCGGCGCCGGACCTTTGCGTCAGACCGGTCGTCTGTGCCTCCCACGAACGGATGGGCCCCAGCGGATGGGGCCGTCTCGTGCGCGCTGGTGCCGGACAAGGCTTTCGCCCTCGGGTCACCGTACCGGCTCGCCTGTGCCCCTAGGAGCACCCGACCCATAGCGGCCGCCGTGGCGGCCGGGCGGGGCCCTAGCTCGGGCGCGCAATGCGCTCCAATCGGTCAGCGGGCCTGGCCCGTGTCGGCAGTGGAGGTTTTCGCCAAGCGCCCAAAACCTAAGTCCCCAAATTTACGGGTTCGCCGAAATCTCGACGGCCCGTAAAAGGAGCTTCGCCCCTGCGGCCCTCCTCCGGGGTCGGGGCTCGATTCCCCGCCGTGCCCCCGGGGAGCGGGGCCCGCCCGGCCCGAGGGGGGGGGTGGCCCTTCGAGCAGGGCGGCGCTTTTCATACTTTGTTTTCGCAAATCCCGCTGGTCACCCCGGCGACACTTTGTCGTTTTTTTGGCCGGGGCACCTCCGGGGCGTCCGCCCCGCTGAGCCTGCCCCAAAAGGGCGAGGGGAGGCGGGGGAGGCGAGCAAAGTCGACGCAAAGACGGCCTCGGCCCAGCCGGGGTGGCCGTTCGACCCAGGCTGCGCTTTTCACACTTTGTTCTCGCAGGTCCCGCTGGTCACCCCGGCAACACTTTGTCATTTTTCGAGTCCCTGTTCCTCCAGGGCGTCTGCCCTGCTGAGCCTGCCCCAAAAGGGTGAGGGGAGGCGGGCGAGTCGATGCCAAAGCGCCCTCGGCCCAGCGGGGGAGGCCGTTCGACCCCGGCTGCCACACTTTGTTCTAGAGGTCCCGGGCTGGTCACCCCGCAACACTTGTCATTTTTCGAAGTCCTCCCCGCCCTCCAGGGCGCCTGCCCCGCTGGGAGCCTCGGCCCCAAAAGGGTGAGGGGAGCGGCGAAGTCGGATGCCAAAGCCGCCTCGCTCCAGCGGGGTGGCTGCCCACCCAGGCTGCGCCACACTTTGTTTCTTCGCGAGTCCGCCTGGTCACCTCCCCCGGCAACACCCTTTGTCATTTTTCGAAGTCCTCGCTCCTCCAGGGCGTCTGCCCTGCTGGAGCCTCCGCCCCCAAAAGGGTGAGGGGAGGCGGGCGAGCCGATGCGCCAAAGCGCCCCGGCCCAGCGGGGGTGGCCAAGCTGGACCCAGGCTGCGCTTTTCACACTTTGTTCTCGCAGGTCCCCGCTTGGTCACCCCGGCAACACTTTGTCATTTTTCGAGTCCCCGTGCCTCCAGGGCGTCTGCCCTGCTGAGCCTGCCCCAAAAGGGTGAGGGGAGGCGGGCGAGTCGATGCCAAAGCGCCCTCGGCCCAGCGGGGGAGGCCGTTCGACCCAGGCTGCGCTTTTCATACTTTGTTTTCGTAAATCCCGCTGGTCGCCCCAGCAACACTTTGTCTTTTTTTTTTTTTTGGCGGGGAACCTCCAGGGTGTCTGCCCTGCTGAGCCTGCCCCAGAAGGGTGAGGGGAGGCGGGCAAGTCGATGCCAAAAAGCCTCATTGCTGTGGAAGTCCGTGTCCCTCCAGGGTCTCTACCCTGCTGAGCCTGCCCCAGAAGGGTGAGGGGAGGCGGGCAAGTTGATGCCAAAACGCTCTCGGCCCAGCGGGGGTGGCCGTTCGCCCCAGGCTGCGCGTTTCATACTTTGTTTTCTCAGAATCCCGCTGGTCAGCCCCAGCAACACTTTTGTCGCTTTTCTCTTTTGCATGCACTCAGGTGTCTGCCCTGCTGAGCCTGCCCCCAGAAGGGTGAGGGGAGGCGGGGTCGATGGCAAAAAAGCCTCATTGCTGTGGAAGTCCTGTGTTCCTCCAGGGTCTCTGCCTGGGGCTGAGCCTGCCCCCAGAAGGGGTAGGAAGTGGGAGGCTGGCGAGTCGATGCGCCAAAACGCCCCGGCTCCAGAAGCCGGGTGGCTGTTCGACCCAGGCTGCGCTTTTCATACTTTGTTTTTCAGAATCCCGCTGGTCAGCCCCAGCAACACTTTAATATTTTTTTTTTTTTTTTTTTGGTGGGAACCCTCCAGGGTGCCTGCCCTGCTGAGCCTGCCCCAGAAGGGTGAGGGAGGCGGGCAAGTCGAGGCAAAAGCCTCATTGCTGTGGACGTGTCCGTGTTCCTCCAGGGTTCCTCGTCTCCTGCTCAGCCTTCCCCCAAAGGGTGAGGGGAGGCAGGGGGAGTCGATGCCAAAACGCCCTCGGCCCAGCCGGGGGGGCCGTTCGACCCAGGCTGCGCTTTTCATACTTTGTTTTCGTAAATCCCGCTGGTCGCCCCAGCAACACTTTGTCATTTTTTTTTTTTTTTTTGGCGGGGAACCTCCAGGGTGTCTGCCCTGCTGAGCCTGCCCCAGAAGGGCGAGGGGAGGCGGGCAAGTCGATGCCAAAAAGCCTCATTGCTGTGGAAGTCCGTGTTCCTCCAGGGTGTCTGCCCTGCTGAGCCTGCCCCAGAAGGGTGAGGGGAGGCGGGCAAGTCTCATTGGCAAAAAGCCTCATTGCTGTGGAAGTCCGTGTTCCTCCAGGGTCTCTGCCCTGCTGAGCCTGCCCCAGAAGGGTAAAGGGGAGGCGGGCAAGTTGATGCCAAAACGCTCTCGGCCCAGCGGGGGTGGCCGTTCGACCCAGGCTGCGCTTTTCATACTTTGTTTTTCGTAAATCCCGCTGGTCGCCCCAGCAACACTTTGTCATTTTTTTTTGTTTTTGGCGGGGAACCTCCAGGGTGTCTGCCCTGCTGAGCCTGCCCCAGAAGGGTGAGGGGAGGCGGGCAAGTCGATGGCAAAAAGCCTCATTGCTGTGGACGTCCGTGTTCCTCCAGGGTCTCCGCCCTGCTCAGCCTTCCCCCAAAGGGTGAGGGGAGGCAGGGGGAGTCGATGCCAAAACGCCCTCGGCACAGCCGGGGTGGCCGTTCGACCCAGGCTGCGCTTTTCATACTTTGTTTTCGTAAATCCCGCTTGTCGCCCCAGCAACACTTTGTCGTTTTTCTTTTTTTGGCGGGGTACCTCCAGGGTGTCTGCCCTGCTGAGCCTGCCCCAGAAGGGTGAGGGGAGGCGGGCAAGTCGATGGCAAAAAGCCTCATTGCTGTGGAAGGCCGGGTTCCTCCAGGGTCTCTGCCCTGCTCAGCCTTCCCCAAAAGGGTGAGGGAAGGCGGGGGAGTCGATGCCAAAACGCCCTCGGCCCAGCCGGGGTGGCCGTTCGACCCAGGCTGCGCTTTTCATACTTTGTTTTCGTAAATCCCGCTGGTCGCCCCCGCAACACTTTGTCATTTTTTTTTTTTGGCGGGGAACCTCCAGGGTGTCTGCCCTGCTGCGCCTGCCCCAGAAGGGTGAGGGGAGGCGGGCAAGTCGATGGTAAAAAGCCTCATTGCTGTGGAAGTCCGTGTTCCTCCAGGGTCTCTGCCCTGCTCAGCCTTCCCCAAAAGGGTGAGGGGAGGCGGGTGAGTCGATGCCAAAACGCCCTCGGCCCAGCCGGGGTGGCCGTTCGACCCAGGCTGCGCTTTTCATACTTTGTTTTCGTAAATCCCGCTGGTCGCCCCCGCAACACTCGGTTTTTTTTTTTTTAGGGGGACACAGCTCGGCAGCCATTCTTATGGAGAACCGTCAAGTCCCAGAGTAGGGGGACAAAGCCTAATCCCATGCCCACCAGAGTGAGATTTAACGTGGGCTGGCATCGCGCGAAAAGCCCCCTGGAGCTCAGCACCCATGCTTATGAGTAGGGGGCGCCAACCTACCCCCTTGCCCACCAGAGTGAGGTTTGACGTGGGCTAGCACCGCTCGGAAAGCCCCCTGGAGCTCAGCACCCATGCTTACGGAGATCCGTCAAGTCCCGGAGTAGGGGGCGCCAACCTACCCCCGTGCCCACCAGAGTGAGTGAGGTTTGGCGTGGGCTGGCATTGCTCGAAAAGGCCCCTGGAGCTCAGCAGCCATGCTCGTGGAGATCCGTCAAGTCCCAGAGCAGGGGGCGCCAACCTACTCCCGTGCCCCCCGGAGTCAAGCTTACGTGTGGCCGGGGCCTCGTCAGAGCCCCCCCTCCCCGGAGGTATACGTCCCGGTATATATCGATACCACGACGGCGGGTAAAAGGGCCATCGCCCCCCGAGACCTCCCTCCGGGGTCGCACCGTGCCCGGGGAAGAGGCGCCCTGACCGGCCGGCCTCGGCGCCTCGAGGGGGGCGGGGGTTGGTCGGAAGTTCGACCCGAGCTGCAAAAAGTTCAACCGGCCGTAACTCCCAGGAGACCTGGCCGATCCGCGCCAAACTCGCGTCGCCGGTAGACGCGGAGGCCCCTACCCGACGCCACCGGCAGCGAGTCGATGGACCCCCGGGGGCCGGAGATAGAGGCCCCCGACGGCCGAAATTTTGACCGGCCGCGGCTCCCCCGCGACCGGGCCGAATTCCTCCAAACTCGGGGTGCCGCTAGACCCCCGGGAGGCCTACCGAACGCCACCGGCCCCGAGTCGATGGACCCCCGGGGGCCGGAGATAGAGGCCCCCGACGGTCCAAACTTTGACCGGCCGGGGCTCCCCCGAGACCGGGGCTAATTCCACCAAACTCGGGGTGCCGCTAGACCCCGAGGCCGCCTACCCGACGCCACCGGTCCCGAGTCGATGGACCCCCCGGGGGCCGGAGATACGGACCTCCAAATGTTCAGCTGAAAATCGTACCGGGGTTAAAGACCGCTAAGGACTCCAAAAGTTTAGCAGAAAATCACACCAGGTTGGATGCTGTTAGTCAACTGTTCAACTGTCAAGTTAAAACACACCCAACCACCACCAGGCCCCTAGACCTACCCGACCGCCACCAACCGGCCCCTAAACCTACCCGACCACAACCCCCGGGCCCCTAAACCTACCCCGACAACCACCACCACCCTGACCTTAACCCTACCCGACCACAACCCCCAGGCCCCT
>VONZ01003586.1:0-19304 GCA_012976165.1 Labeo catla
CCAGAGACCTCGTCTGTCACCAAGTCTGCTCCAGAGACCTCGTCTGTCACCAAGTCTGCTCCAGAGACCTCGTCTGTCACCAAGTCTGCTCCAAAGACCTCATCTGTCCACAAGTCTGTTTCTGAGGCCTCATCTGACCGAGAGTCTGTGCCAGTGCCCCCGGAGGTGGTAGTGCTGGTTGCAGAACCTTCTAAAGGGGTCGCGGATACCACCATCGAGACTCCAGAGGTGGCAGCTTTTGCTGCAGAGCCTCTGGAGGTGGCAGCGTCAACTGCGGCCTCAATGGCGGTGATGCCCGCCGCAGTTGCCCTGGAGGTGGCACACTACGCTCCAGAGGTCTCGTCTGTTCAAAAGTCTGCTCCAGAGGTCCCGTCTGCCACCAAGTCTCGAGTGCCTGCTCTGCCCCGGTGGGCTCCCGGTCCGTCTGCTCCACCCTGGAGGGCTCCTGGTCCGTCTGTCCTGTTGTGGTGGTCCTCAGCCCTGCCTGTCCTGCCTGCTCCCCCTGGGATCTCTGCTCTGCCGGTCCTGCCTCAGTCGCCTTAGACCTCCACATGGTCCTGGCCCTCCAACCCTCGCCTTGTCCTGCCCCCGCTCCACCGCTCACTTGGATTGTTTTGTGTTTGGAGCGTCTGGAAGCCGCTCCTTGGGGGGGGTTCTGTCACGAACCTGTTCCTACACATCAGTCTGCTTACTACCAGAGGTTGCTTTGACATTCATATCATACTGACTGTTATACCACACCCCGGACTATGTTCCCCATCAGCCATTGTGGCCACCACCTGTACCCAATCAGAGACACTATTTAAACCCCGGACTTCCTGTCACTTGTGGCCGAGTATTGGTTTGCATTTAACACTTGTAGTGTGTGTTAGCAACTGTACGGAGCCAGTTAGTTCAATCGTGTTTCCTAGTCTAGTCTAGTTTAGTCTTGTTCTTGTCCTTCGTCATCCGAGTCTTGAACCCGTGCATTCTTATATCGTCTTGTCTGCTTCGCTGCCTGCGGAACTCTCACCTGTCTGGATTATTCTATTGCCTCGCCCATCGGATAACGTTCACCGTGGATCGACCCTCACCTGTGTTACGGATTACTCTTGTCTTGCTGTCTATATACCTGTCTGCCATTGTCTGATCCTGCCTGCCATGACCATGTCTTTGTCTGGTCCTTTGAATAAAAGTTTGCATTTGGATCCGCCTGCTTCACGCTTCATCGCTCACTCCGTAACAGTATTAATACACTACTATAAAATACAGATAAATTTGCATTTAAATCAAATATTCTCTTTTGCTTGCAGTAGCATTATTTATTTCAACGACTACAGAATACAGCTTAGAATATTACTGACCATTTCCAATGATTACCGCATGATTGTATACTAGAGTTAAAAATTAAATAGAAAGACATTCAGGTTTACCAATAAAACCTAGGAGTGCCACGTACTTTGCCCTGTTGTCAAGATCACAATGCACGCCAAGTACCAAACCACTCACAACCTGTCTGAACTATCTATGATAATGGGGTTATAAAATGGTGCTCAGTGTAGTCATGTACTCTGTGAGAAAAGTGGAAATTCTGACTGAAAACTTGTCCTATACCAGTGAAACTCTTTTACAAAAGATGGTGATAAAAATGACACAGTGATATATGATACACAATGATATATTGCTTTCACAATGATATATTGTATTTAATTTACAGTGGCAACATTTACATCCACATAATGTTTTGAAATACCGGAACTTACATATCCTTTTAGAGGTCATGCACCATTTATCATGCACTCTCAAAAAAATAATAATAATAAAAGAAAATAAATACACAAAAATATAATTATAATTATAAATTATAAAAAAATAATTAATAATACCTACATGTACAGCACCTGTAGGTACAGCAAAGAATCCACTTATATGGCTTTAGAACTACAGAATAAAAAGTTATTTGTGGAAAAAATAGACCTGGGCTGTGAAATTCATTGCTCTAATTTGGACCTTTATTTTTAAGTGTATTATTTAAACCATAGAAGGTCATCATTTACATAGCTGAGAGAAGGTATGTAAGCAAGCTTCTCTCGTAAAAGTTCTCTTGTACGGTCTTTGAACACATTCATTTTGCTAGGTGTATAATTCCTGATTTCTATATTCTCTCGCATGAACTGATCATTGAACAGGAGTTTGCTCAAGCACTCTGTCTCTGCACAATTGCCATAAGGATAATGTTCTTGTTCTGTACCTTGTGGCAGACTAAAAAAAGACGTGTACAGTTCATACATGGCTGTCTTTCCTTGTAAGTGTTTTCTTTCCAATCCCTGATGTATGCCTGGCATTGCATAGACTCATGAAATTGTAATCTGTCACCCTCTGTTTGATGTTCAAATGACATTACTGCATATGACACATACTTATGCCATGTATTTAGACATGATGAATATATCATAATACTTTTGGCCTTTTCTGTCCTACAACCCAGAGAAGCATCAAAATATTCTTGTGATGTGCACTGGCTATTGGAGCAAACACAAATGACGGTGGATTCCAGTGTGTAGTAGCGCTGGTTTTTGTTTGCTGGTCTGCCCAGAGGACCAGAGGAAATTTCAGCTTTTCCATTAGGTTGCAAAGCTCCTTCATAACATTCTCTTTTGTGTCATATGTAAGCTGCATCTAAAAAGTCAAATAAGAATAATATTTAACAAGTTAGCATATATTTCCTCAGGCTTGTTGAGACTGTTAAATACTATTAATCCAAAACCAAAATTATATGTATAAAACCTATGATTCTTACTATTTCTAACAGTATTGAGAAAGGTGTCCGCCAGGTAGGTGACTCTTGTATTTAGTAAATGGCTCTGGAAATTCCTGTCTTACACTCTCAGCAATCTCTGCAGGTAAAAAGTCTTCAGGAGTGAGATGGTCCTTATGAATGATGCCTAAAAAAAAGATGCTGTGGAGAATCTTGAAAAAAGACAAACATTTAAAGGGGAAGATTAATTATTAGAAAATATTATACATTTTTATAAAATTATAAATTTTTATAGAAGTTCTTAGTTTGTTTTGCTCTTTTTTAAATTCTTGCATAACATGATTAATTAACTGCACCCCACAAGTTTTCGAAGTTCTCCTTGTTAAACTCTTGTGTCTTCAGATATCCAGGTGGCATTGGTCTGGTTGAGGAAAATTATTTAATTAGATAATGGAATCCTATAAACTGTCCTTATAATCAGTGACATGTCATAGATTTTATTTTTAGAGACTAAATAAAACTTTTTTAAACTGAAATCAGCCTCTTACCTTCTTTGTCTATTCACAGCCATCATCGTTTAGAAGTAACTAACATAAGGAACAGCAGTCAAAAGTTACCGCCTATCCACTGTGCGTGCATCCAATCCACATGGCGGCTTGGACGTTAACTCTTTTAAACATCAATGAAAGTAAAATGAAATGGACATACAAACCATTCTAACTAATCAAATTAGGCATGTTTGTTCTACAAAGTACATAAATCAGCTCTGTTTAAAGAATACAAAAGTAAATACAGTCTTTTACATATTCATTTTACCAGGTGTAAAATTCCTGATTTCTGTATTCTTTTGCATGAACCAATTACTGAACAGTAGTTTGCCTAAGCACTCGCTATTGCCATAAGGATGTTCTTGTTCTGTACCTTCCAGCAGACTGAAAAGACATATGTGACAGCTTGTTTGTTGTTCTCTTGATGTCAGTAAAAACTTTTAGTTAATGTTACACTCCTTTATAATCATAATCAGTGTTGGGGAAAGTTACTTTTAAAAGTAATGTATTACAATATTGAGTTACTCCCTAAAAAAGTAACTAATTATGTTACTTAGTTACTTTTTATGAAAAAGTAATGCGTTACTTTACTTTTGCGTTACTTTTTAAATCTGGGCAGGGCTTGCTTGTTTGTTTTTAATATAAAAAGTTCTATTTTTGGGAAATGAACACACCAAAAGCCTCAAGGAAAAGTAAATTCAGAACTATACAGTAAAACACATGAAAGGAAAGTTCAACACAAGCAATTAAAAAAAACAAATGTTAGTTCATCATGAGTCATTTTTGTTTATTAGTGTGATTGAATTGGACCATCGAAGGTCAGCAGCCAAGACACTGGTTAATAAAATGTGATTAAATACATAATGGATAACTGTATTTTTAAAGGATATTTTGATGTTATTTTACATATTTAATTATTGCAGGTTTGCATCATATTCTGAGTTGCATTTCACTATTTTTATTCATTTTTAAGGAATACTGAATCTGGGTTTTTTTTTTTTGTTTGTTTGTTTTTTGTAAGTGAGTGAGATGAATTAATGCATGTTCACATTTATTCTACAACTAAAGTAACATCTTACTCTTGAGTATCTTCAGCAGAGTTATTTATTGAGAATGCGCTGCGTGGCACTGCAGTCATCAAAAGTCAAACTAAGGCAGTGATGCATTGTAGTTTATATACATTTAGGGGGCAGTCCCCAGAAATGGAGACCAAGCACCTGGGTGACCTAGTTTTTCATGTGATGCTATGTCAGAAAATTTTTTTTTTTTTACTTATTTGAAAAAGTAACTCAGATATTTTCTTGTAAATGAAAAAGTAATGTGTTACTTTACTAGTTACTTGAAAAAAGTAATCTGATTATGTAACTCGCATTACTTGTAATGCGTTTCCCCCAACACTAAAAAATAGGCTTGTTTGAGATGCACCTCGCCTCTCTTGAAATGTAGGCGACAGTAGGCGGCTGCAGTGAGGGGAGGAGTGAAATAAGTGGAGTAAAGACAGACAGTTCTGACCTCTCAAAGTAGAAGATACCTACAAGATCAAAGGCAGATATCACGTTATTCACACTCACGTGCTGTGTTGCTAATAAACTTTATATAATTTGGGCTCTGTTGTTTTTATATAAAAATAAATATGATGAACAAGACACTCAAAGTGCTTGCTATTTAATTCCATACAAAAGGTGTATTTATCATCCATTTTTTACTTCATTACAAACATGTTTTTTAGATTTTTATAGAAATATGATAATAATCACACATCTCACACAAAGATCACACTGTTTGGTAATATTCATGCAGAATATTAAATACATAATCACGTGAAATCAGATAAAAAATTTACATTTTTAGAAGAGAACGCAACATCACGGTTGTCTGAACCAATGAGCATTAAGCTGTGTCATCGTTTAACGCGTATAAGATTTTAAAAATCTTTTAGTGTGTACCCAGCATAAGAAGAGGATTGGATTTTAAAGTATACCAGTGTTTGTCTAGGATATTTTTATATCTGAGCAAATAGGAAAATATTGAACAGCACATACAATGCTTTTTCATTTAAGGATGTCTCTTGATAGTGAATGTCAAGAATGTCAATGATTTTCATTTTCAAATCTCCTAACTGCAGATTGTAACCAATCTTCATTGTAACCTCTCTCTCTAAATCTGTTAACCAAATCAGTACTTTGTTCTGTATATCACTCTTCGGGTCTACAAATTCGACATATCTGATTAAGTTGGCTAACAGGCAAGCTACGTTTTAAAGTTGTAGGATGGTAGCTCTGTCCATGCTGAAGTGTTACATTCAGTGGGTTTTCTGTAAAGATCTTTTTTTTTAACCATCCCTATACAAATGTCCAAAAACTAACAAATGATCATAATTTTTTAATATTTCAATGTACTATTTAAGTCAGGTCTTCGTTAACGTTATATCTCATTTACATAGATTTTAATGATGCGGCTAGCCAAGGGTGCCATGCCAGAGCTTCTCCACGTCATGGCCATCATGCCAGAGCTTCGACCCAACATGGACTGAGATTGTGACAAATGATGTTTTATTAACAAATTTCGGGAGGAGCACGCGCAGATAATTAACACGGCAAATTCACCATCAGTAATCACACTCTCTAAGCAAGGGAGAATCCCTATAAATAACCAAGCAGTCTTACCTCCTCCATCTCTAGTCTTTTCAGCATTGGCAAGTCCAATAAGCTTCAAAGTATGTCCGAGATAGAAATCGAGGATTATTCCTCGGATTTTCAGGATCCTGCTGCTCTTCCAGCTTCTGTCCAGGCCGCCGACCAGGCCGCCTCTCAGGCCACCAGCGCTCCGCAGGATCCTCCAATCGAGCCCACGGCCGCATCGCGGGGCCGCAGGCCTTCCCGTGACGCCACCGCCCGTACCTCTAGGCGCCGAACCACGCCATCTCCCCCACCTTCCAGGCGTCCGCCACCTTCCCCAGCGTCCTCTTACGCTTCAGCTCTCTCCTCCGCCCCAGCCAAGGCGAAATGGACCGTGGTCGGTCTCCGCCAGGCGCTCGCCAGCTCCGGCGTCATCATCCCGCGCCGATCGACAAAGGCGGACCTTCTCACCCTCTACGCTTCTCTGCAAGTGGGGGAGAACCCGGGTTCCGCTCCTCCCTACGCACGGCCCGAGCAAACCACCACTCCGCCGAGGACGGCTTCCCGGCCATCAGGACGCAGCGAAGGACCGTCAGCGAGTCGGGGCCACCCCCCGAAGGCCGCGGTCGCCAGCCACTGCCTCCTTCCCGACCATCCGAGCGGGAGCTCGCTGCTCATGCCGGCGGAGAGCCGGTCTTCGCCTCCACAAGCCGCAATAGCGGCGCGAGCCCGCCCCCGCCGGCAGAAAAATCCCGCTCGCAGCTTTTGCCCCGCTGTCCTTATTGGGGGGCTTTGGACACCGAGCTCCATAACCGAGTGTTCCTGGGCTGCCGCAACATCTCCTGCGCAGTCTGCCGTTCTTTTTCCCACCCCACCATCACATGCCCTTTCATCAATCCATCCATTCCTCCCTGCCCCGAACCATCCCAACCCAAATCCACTAGCTATGTCCCGCGCCTCATGGATACCCCAGCCACCCCCACTCCCACATTTCGCCGCCGCCCACCTTCCATCGTCAGCCAGGTCTGCGCCAGCTTTAACAGCGGCAGGTGCACGAGACAGCGCTGCCTGTTCATGCACGTGTGCAACTTTTGCGGCGGGGCTCATGCCCGTCTGATTTGTCCAGTACAAAAAGCTGCAAATAAAAATTCAGAAAAATACTTATCGACCCCTGTGAATATTTCTCGTCTGTCTGTAGAATTGCTTCACCACCCTGACTCTCTTTTTACAGATTATGTTCTTTCAGGTTTCGCACACGGCTTCCACCCCGGTGTCGTAAGTCTCCCCTCCCAAAGTCTCATCTGCCCAAATCTCCACTCCGCTCTCACCGAACCCGAAATAGTCGACCTCCTCGTCAAAAAAGAAATAGACGCAAATTTCATGATCGGCCCCTATGCCATCCCTCCCTTCCCCATTTTTCGGGTCAGCCCCATTGGTGTAGCCACTAGAAAATTCTCAGGCAAAAAACGCCTCATAATCGATCTCTCTTCCCCACATAATTCCCCGTTCCCGAGCATTAACAGTCTCATCCCGCTTGAAGAATTCTCTCTTCACTATCACGACGTTGACCAAGCCATCACCCTGATTAAAGACGCAGGCCGTGGCGTTTGGCTGGCAAAAGTCGACATTACTTCCGCCTTTAAAGTTATGCCCATCCACCCAGATTTTTGGCACTTATTCGGCATCCGCTGGAAGAATGAATTCTACTTCGCCGTCCGCCTCACGTTCGGCTGCCGAAGCAGCCCTAAAATTTTCGACACGTTGTCAGAGGCAATTTGCTGGATCCTCTCCAACAATTACAACATTCCCTACCTGATCCACCTTCTAGACGATTTCCTGATTGTCTCGCCCCCAGACTCCGTCCCAGCCGCGCACCTCTTGACAATCCAAAAGCTTTTTTCAGAGCTCGGGATTCCCCTCGCCCAAGACAAAACCGAGGGTCCTAGCACTTCCATCGAATTTTTGGGCATCAACTTAGATTCCCAAAAATTCCTGGCCTCCCTACCCAAAGAAAAAATTGACAGGACGATTGTGATAGCCTCCACTCTGTTAACCAACACTAGCTGTTCAAAACGCGAGCTGTTATCCATTCTAGGTCATCTAAATTTCGCGATGCGCATTATCCCACAAGGCCGCCCCTTCATCTCCCACCTCCTTTCCCTCGCATCTTCCGCCCACGCTCTAGAGGACCGCATTTCCATAACTGATTCGTGCCGCAACGAGCTCAGTCTGTGGATTTCCTTCCTCAAACAGTGGAACGGCTTATCCTTCTTTTACAGCAACCTGGTTTCTTCCCCAATCGATATCCAATTATATACCGACGCCGCCCCCTCCGTCGGTTTCGGAGGTTTTCTCCGAGGCCACTGGTTCACTTCTACCTGGCCCCCCGAGCTGGCAGATTTGCCTCAACAGCTATCATCCTCAGCGCTATTCGAGCTTTATCCGTTAGTGGCCGCAGCCTCCCTATGGGGCAAAGAGTGGTCCGCCACCAGCATCGTCGTCCACTGCGACAACGAAGCTATCATGCACTGCATTAACAAAGGTCGTTCCCATTCCCCCGCACTAATGCCTTTGTTAAGACGCTTGATTTGGATTTCGGCTTGTGACCAATAACCGCAAAACACATTCCCGGGTCAAAGAACCAAATAGCTGACTCTCTCTCTCGTTTTGCCTTTCAGAAATTCAGATCGCTGGCACCAGAGGCAGACCCGCTCCCGACCCCGGTTCCTCCTTATTCAGAACTGATATTCCCGTAAACCATCCTCTGAGACCTCTCCTCGAAGCCTCCATTAATTCCATTCTCCAAGCTGTCTCCCCTAGGACACTCCAATCCTACCTTACAACATGGAAATGTTTTAAAGTATTCCACTCTGCCTATAGTTTACCCTTCCCTGATTTTTCCCTGCTCGCTGTCACCTCATTTATCTCCCATCTCAACACCAATAAAAACCTCCAAGCCAGCTCCATTAAAGGATACCTAAGCGGAATCCAGTTTTTCCACAAACTGTTATATGGCTCGCCTTCACCCCATCTAACCAATTCACAGACCTCCCTTCTCATTAAAGGTATCCAGAAAACACAGCCCAACCGCCCAGACCCCAGACAACCTATCACCTTAAAAATTTTTGACCAAATGCATCTCCATCCTCCGTAAAGGGTACCATTCCATCCATACTGCCCGCACATTAGACGCCATGTTTATCCTGGCTTTCTTCGGTTTCCTCAGATGCTCTGAGCTCGCCATTACATCTGGCTTCAACCCAGCCATCCACCCAACTATCTCAGATCTAGCAGTGCTAGACGGGGAAACCATCTCTTACTTCATAAAGCAAAGTAAGACAGACCAAACAAAGAAAGGCCACTTCATTTATATCTTTAACCTCCAATCGCCCATCCAACCATTCCAAACCCTCCTAGCCTTCCTCCAGCTCAGAAAATCCCAATCCAAACTCCCTTCCGACCCCCTCTTTACAGACGATTTCAACCGCCCCGCCACTCGCTTCTGGTTCCAAAAGCACCTTAAGTCCGTCTTGCTTCTCTCTGGTACCCCAGCCGACAACTTTTCCAGCCATTCATTCCGAATAGGTGCAGCAACCACAGCCGCCCAAAAAGGCCTCTCCCAACAGCAGATCCAAGCGCTGGGCCGCTGGTCATCGGAAGCTTTCAAGAGCTATATCCGATCAGATCGCTCCCTCATCAAGGAAGCCCACCAGACCCTAGTCGGCCGACCCATTTAATGCTAGTCCATTCTAGCCTATTTTCATCTCCAGATCCTCCACAGCAACCCCCTTTTCATCTCCCTCCAACAACATCATATCCCCACTTCGACCATCCCCTCAGCATCCTACTCCAGTAGGAGCCTCTCGCTGCTTCCCCACACTGCCGCAGCAGTTCCCGCTCCCGCTTTTGTTCCTCCTGCTGCACGCAGCAGTGCCAGCTCCAGCTGGAGACCCCTTTTGTTCTCCCTACTGCGCGGCGGTGTCGCTCCAGGGCTTTATTCTCAGTCCCCTCGCCCGGCTTTCCTCTTCCCCAGCAGTGCCTGCAAGGCTCCCCATTTTTTCCGTTTCTGCACTACTTCGTCCAGCATCCCTTCAGCCCAAGCCAAGCATTTTTTGGGGGTTAACTGGCTGCTGTCCTGCAATTTATTAGCCTTCTGGGGCTTGTGGAGTTGGAAACCCGGACGCCAAACACCGCTTAAACCGCGGGCCGAGCTCGTACCCCTCTCCCTAGGCAGGGGGAGTGCCCCGGGTTCGGGAATGATTTCCGAGCTCGGAGCCCTCTCCCGGACAGCACGCCAAACACGCTTAATTTGTACTCTGTTTATTATTTGTAAGTGGGAACTCGTGAATCAGTGTTGGGGAGTAACTAGTTACATGTAACGGAATTACGTAATTTAATTACAAAATAAATGTCACTGTAATTAGTTACAGTTACTAAGAAAAAATGTGTAATTAAATTACAGTTACTTTTGAAAATGTTAATGATTACAAAGGGGGTTACATTTGAATTTTTTTCACACACACCCACGTACAAATTTAACTGACTTTTCCAAAATTGCATTGACTGCTCTAAAATGAGACACCAGTGTTTCAGGAGTTTAGGACACAGAATAGGACACATGCTTATTCTTACCTGTTTTATTTCCTATTTGGGTTTATGCATATACTTTATTTTTTAAGATTTTTTTTTTCCAAGGTATTGTTAGATGCCAGTGTTTCCTGTCATAACTATGTAAACATTTGATTTCAAAACCAGTATCATAGCTATTTAACTATTTCTTGTTATGATTTAAAATCTGCAGAGATGGCAAAAGTACACACATCCTTCACTCAAGTACACTGTAAAAAACAATTTGTTGAGTTAACTTAAAATAATTTGTAACCTGGCTGCCTTAAAGTTTTAAGTTCAGTCAACTCAAAAAACATTTATTCAACTTGAAATGTTGTTAATTTTTAAGGCACCTGGGTTACTTACCCATCTGTTAAGTTTAGCAAACACAAATATCTAAGTTGATACTAGTACAACTTAACATTTCAAGTTGACTAAACTTATTTTAGTTGACTGAACTTAAAATTTTAAGGCAGCAGGGTAACAAATTATTTTAAGCTGACTCAACAAGTTGTGTTTTTTATTTTTTACAGTGTAGAAGTACAGACACTCACATTTAAAAATAATAAAAGTGGAAGTACTGACTACACTTTTTTACTCAAGTTAAAGAAGTATGAGCTCTGACGTGTACTTAAGTAAAAAGTACCCATTACTACTACCTGTTTTAGTGTCACACTGGTAACTGGACCTCAAGTCATATTGACACATTAATACAAAATAATTTATATTTAACATTTGTTGGATTACAAATTTCTAAAAGGTTATGTATATTGTGATTTAGCAGACAGCCCAAGCCCTGAGACAGTAACCTTTTGTCTTTATACATTTCCTGAGCATCTGGCAGGTTTCCCAAGTTAAGTGTGAAGTCTAAGCTCAAGGTACAACTGTGCCTTTTGTTTAGCACCTTTGCATTTGAATGACACTTGTATGCTAAATAGATCAAGGCTGGGAAAAATCTTTTACTGGGCTGATTTCCTGTACCACATTTGCATGCTTTGTTTAGATTGATTCCACCTCTATGTACTCCGCCTCCTTCAAACCTATATACTTTGCTGTGCTGAGATATTGTCAGACTTTTGAGGACTGCATAGCTACGCAGCGCATTCTCAATAAAGAATTCTGCTGAAGATACCCAAGAGTCTCCTGGTCTTCGCTTCTGAGTTTCCAACAGTTTTGGTGCCGTGATCCGGATAGAGCTCCTCACCTGAATTCAGATTGAAGCTCAACAAGCTCAACAAAGATCTGACTTCGTTCCAGACTGAATCTTTCTGTACCAAGGGTTGGTGAGTATCACTCTATCCAAAAGAACCATTAGAAGCCAGTACATGTGGTCATCCTCTGCGCCGCCAGAGAAGTGTTAACAAACAGCTGCAGGGTTTGTTTAACAGACAAGTTATCCTCTATTCAGGTAGAGAAGATTAGCATTACGTGCTAATATCAGTTATCCTCTATTTCAGGTAGAGAAGATTAGCATTACCTGCTAATATCAGTTATCCTCTATTTCAGGTAGAGAAGATTAGCATTACGTGCTAATATCAGTTATCCTCCATTTCAGGTAGAGAAGATTAGCATTACGTGCTAATATCAGTTATCCTCTATTTCAGGTAGAGAAGATTAGCATTACATGCTATCTGTTATCCTTTGTTTCGGCAGAGAAGAATTGTTGATCCTCTCTTCAGGGAGAGAAGTTTAGCGTAAAGTGCTAATATCTGTTACCCTCTGTTTAGGCAGAGAAGACTAGTGTAAAGTGCTAGTAGTTTGTGTTGTCTTCTGTTAATTCAGGAAAGGTTAACTATAGTTGATCTGTGTTAACAAGCGTACCCTCTGTTGATCAGAGAAGTTTTAGTGTTGTGATTGTGTGGTTACAAAGAAACTCACAAAATGGTTAGAAAGAACGCTAGGCTGATCCCCACAACTGAAAAAGGTGGTCTTGCAACTCCTTTGTGGTCAGATAGCGAATTCAAATCACTGTTAGGAGTGCAAATGAACCTAATAGTAACTGAAAAAGTTAGACACGAATTAACTAAGAAATATGAGATCCATCCAGACAAGACTTGGTCTGTAGATGAATGTAAAAAAGTACTTGGAGCATGTATTCATAAGAACAATGTGAAAGGCGTTATCTGCTGCCACAGAGAATTTGGTTTAGCGCTAGCTACACAACAGTCTCAGCGTAACTCAGAGCTAGAGGAACAGAACAAAGAGCTCCGGGCTAGAATATCCGCTTTGACTAAGAAATTGAACCGCAACAAAGCTTTAGAAAAAACTGATATGGAAGTTAGTCAGCCTGATAACCTTTATCCTGACTTACAAGCTTTCTTTGAAACAGATGTAGCCATCCAATCAGTAACTGATGTGCCTGTAGATTCGGTGAAGGTACGTGGTGCTAGGAGAAGATCTCAGGGAATTGAGGGAATTGAAAGTGTTCCTCCCAACTCTGCTGTTGTCCAGGTTCAAGCAATTGCAAAAATGCTGGAACCTAAAGATATAGAGAGATTGTCCCAGGGCTTACCCTCAGCACTCACAAATTTTTGTGAATTTAGAAGAGCACTGATTAGCAAAATGCGTCTCTACGACATGTCGTTAGTAGAAGTCACACAGCTGATGTCACAAATTCTAACTGAATCTGAATTCAACAGTTTTGAGTCTGCTGTTACTTCTGAACTAAGACATGCCAGTAAAGCAGATTTGAGAGAAGGTGTTTTGAAAATTCTAAAGAATATTATGGGACCCAAAATAGACTGGTCCAGAATCACTAACTGTGTACAAAAGAAAGAGGAAACTGTAAGTGAATACACTGAGAAGTTTTTGCCAGTCAGCTGTAACTTACAGTGGAATAGTTGATGATCCTGAAAGTGTGCTAGATGACAAGGGTCCCTTAGTCCGCATCTGGTCAGATGGCCTTGTACAGAAAAGTACAGAGTACAGAAAAGCCTTGCCATTCCTAGATCTAACTTGGTCTAACAAAACTCTCAGAAGTAACTTAGACACGTTAGCTACTTGGGAAAGAGATTCTGATGTTAAGGCAAAAGTGAGAGTAGCAGCAGCTACGTTTAGCACAACAAATCGAGACAAGAGATAGTCTAAAAAAGAAGGGAAATGCAATTATTGTGGAAAACTAGGACATTGGGAGAAAGAGTGTAGGAAGAAGTTGCAAGATAATAAAAGAAATGCTATGCATAATTTTGCTCCTTCTCAGCCTGCCTACAACCCTGAAGTAGTTCCACCAGTGACCAGTGAAACGTTAGGACAGCTCGCTCAGGCTCTTCTAAGAGCACAAAAAGAGCAGGAAAAAAACTAATTGTTGGGGCTGTGAGTAGCTACCTTTCCCCTGTAATACATCACAATGACAAAAGAATTTTTGTGAAAGGTAGCATACAAGAGAAAGAGATTGACTTTTTGCTTGATACAGGTGCAGAAATCACAGTAGTTCCTACAAAATTGGCTAAAGATTTAAACATTCTGTACAAGAAAACTAAACTTTGTTTAACTGGTGTAGTAGGTGAAGATTCTGTTTTGTATGAAACTCCACCCATAGAGGTACAATTAGGCCCGAAAACTCTGACTACAAAATTGTTATGTGCTCCATTAAATACAGGTGCAATTCTAGGCATGGATCTACTGAGACAAGTACATCTAACATTAGACATGTCCTCAGAATCTGCTAGCATAAAAATTGCTTCAGCACAAGTTTCTACCAGTAATGCAATCACTCCTGAGTATGCTTTTTTACAGAATCATCCAATTTGGGCTAAAGACAAAGATGATTGCGGGCTTCTCACGGGTGTAGAACCAGCCAAATTAACAGGAACCACCCCTCCTGTTACCAAACAATACCCAATCAGTAAGGAAGCTATACAGGGAGTCAAACCTATCGTAGAAAAATTGCTGAAGCAAGGAGTGCTCGTTAAAAACAACAGTCCCTGTAATTCACCCATATGGCCCATCAAGAAAGCCAATGGGTCATGGAGACTCACAATAGACTACAGAGTAGCCAATAAGCATACTGAAAAAATCACCCCCCTAGTAGACGATCCATCTACAATTTGTAATGGCTTACCATTAGATTGTAAGGTTTTTTCAGTAATTGATATGTCTAATGGATTCTTTTCTGTACCCTTGCACGCTGATAGCCAGCCATGGTTAGCTTTCACAGTTGACTATGAACAATATCAGTGGACACGCTTGCCACAGGGATTTCAAAATTCCCCAACCATATACCATCAGGCTCTCAGACGTGATTTGGGTGACCCAGAATGTCCAGTCAAACAGTCCACTATGATTCAATATATCGATGATATTTTATTTGCCTCAACAGATCATGAGGTACATCAAACTGAATTGACAGCATTGTTGGACTATTTGCAGAAAAAAGGACACAAATGTAGCTTTCACAAAGCTCAAATTGCTAAAAATCAAGTTACATTTCTTGGTCAAACAATTGGTACAGGAAATAGATCCATTACACAGGATCGAGCCGCTTCAGTCAAAGCAATACCTCCGCCTACTAACATTAAAACACTAAGATCATTTTTAGGAACAGCAGGTTACTGTAGACCTTGGATAGAAGACTATGCCTCGACTGCTCAGCCACTCTACGACTTGTTGAAAGGTCAGGTTAGAGATTCTGATACAGTTTGTATGGAAGAAATTCACCTCAAAGCTTTCAATGATTTGAAGAGAGCACTGTGTCAAGCGCCAGCATTAGGAATTGCCCAATCTGATAGGCCCTTTGTGCTTTATGTTCATGAACACTTAGGCTTTATGACTGCATGTCTAATGCAAGATCATGGGGGCAATTTACGCCCAATTCATTACTATTCTGGCAACCTTGACATAGTCGCTCAAGGTATGGGCCCATGTCTCAGAGCAGTACAGGCAGTTCATCTAGCTCTTCAGGCCTCATCAGGAATGGTGTTAGGACAGACTGTAAATGTAAGATGCCCTCCTGCAGTGTCTGCACTAATGAATCAAGCAAAAGTCACTTCTGTCACCTCCTCTCGTTGGGGAAATTGGTTAACAACCCTCACAGCCCCGAACATTGTTTTACAGCGTGCACCAGTCACAAACCCATCCTCATGTATGATGTCTGCAATGACTGAAGTTGTCTTAGAGGATGAAGGAGAAATGGCTCATGATTGTGTTAAGCTTACATACACACCTACAAGTGAAATAACAGAAACTCCCATAGATAATGCCGAATTGGAGTTGTATGTTGATGGTTCAGCTCAAGTTATTGAAGGTAACAGACGAGCAGGTTATGCAGTAACTTCTACCACTGAAGTCGTAGCTTCAGGTCGTCTTCCAGATTATTTTTCAGCTCAAGCTGCAGAACTAGTAGCCTTAACTAGAGCATGCACGCTAGCGTCAGGATCAACTGCAAATATCTACACTGATTCCAGGTATGCTTTTGGGGTAATTCATGATTTTTGTATCATTTGGCAAAGTAGACAGTTTTTAACTTCTGCTGGATCACCCATTAAGCATGCTGGATTAGTGAAAGATCTAATGTTTGCCATGAAACTTCCAAAGAAATTAGCTGTGATCAAAGTGAAAGCACATCTCACAACTAATACTACGGAAGCTAAAGGTAATGCTCTTGCTGATGTAGCTGCTAAACAGGCTTGTTCATATGCAAATGTACAGGTGTGTTCAAGTAGTACAGCACAGAAGACAATTCTGCCTCCTGAATCAATCATTGATCTGTACAAAGACATTCCTTTATATGAAGCATGGACATGGTTAGACAAAGGAGCCACAGTGGATTCATCTGGTTGCTGGACCAAAGGAGGAAAGTATATTGCTCCCGAATCACTGCTGCCATATTTGGCTCAACAAATACACAATTTGGGTCACAGTGGTCCAGCAACAATGAATCAGAGGTTCTCAAATCAATGGTGGAATCCAAAATTCAGAAATGTAGCCACTGAAACAGTCAAGAGATGCGTTACATGTCAAAAAAATAATGATGTGCCAGCAGCAACTACAGCAGCAACGCATACTCCAGCTCCACCAGGACCGTTTCGTCACCTACAAGTTGATTACATATCATTGCCTCCTTGTAAGGGAAAAACTAACATTTTGATAGTAATAGACAAGTTCTCAAGATGGATAGAAGCTTATCCAACAGGGCGTGCCACAGCTGCACATACTGCTAAATGTCTTGTCACTGATTTCATTCCCAGATGGGTATTACCAGATAGCATTGACTCAGATCAAGGAACCCACTTCACAGGACAGGTAGTCAAGGAAGTGTCTAAAATGTTGAAAATTAAGTGGAATCTTCACTGTCCTTATAGACCACAAGCATCGGCACAAGTCGAACGTGCAAACAGATCAATCAAAACCAGGCTAAGCAAAATGCATCAGGAAGGAGTAGTATGGGTCGAAGCGTTGCCAGCAGTACTGTGTAGTCTGAGAGCATCATCTAACTAAGCCCTCATGAGATTATTACAGGACGCCCAATGCAGATGCCAGGTGTGATTGATCTTAGAAATGCTGATGTGCACATTGCCTCAGATGCCTTGATCACTTATTGTGAAAACCTTACAAAGGCAGTACAGAGTTCCAGAGAAAGAGTTGAGTCATGTTGGCAGAATCCACCAGAAGGTGGACACACAATCATCCCAGGTCAGTGGGTTATGATAAAGTCATTCAGAAACAAACCATTAGAGCCTAAGTGGCACGGACCACATCAAGTGATGTTGATTACAGCAGCTGTAGTCTTGTGTCAGGGAAGAAAAACCTGGACTCATGTGTCACACTGTAAAGTTGTTCCCCCACCTACAGGGATAGGATAGGACACACAGACCAGTGAGGAGCCCAGGGAAGAACCGAATGCAACAGGCTTCGGGGGCCACCCCTGAGGTGAAGACTTCCTCATAGGCCTTCCCCATCCACTAGTCCATCCTTACCTCACTGTTCTTTAGGTGTCACGGGAATTAAGAACTAGGGAAAGAAGGAACAACAAGACTAGACTCAGATTGAACAGAGGCTACAACTCTATTTGTTTGCAGCCTTTTACAACAAATACTGCTCTGTCGTCTTTTGTTTTCTTTCTTACTCTGTGCAGATACCCCTTGATGGCTGTCCCGAGACCCATACACATCGACCCCCTCACCTGTGTATGAAGCTACAAACTTTAAAGGACAACTAGACCCACTGCCGAGCCAACTGTCACGGAAGACAGAACATAAAAAAAAACAACAACGCAGAGAATCAAATGAAAGAACTTCAGTCATCCATCAACATGATCAAGATTGCCGTTCTAGTAATCATCATGAACATCGCACAAGCTATAGACTCCAGAAACAACATATTCTTAAAACTGATGAATATGTCAAGAAATGCCTTGTTTGCTGGAAAGAACGTTTGCATGCCACACCCACCTTCAGTAAAAGCAGGGATACCATGGGTGGCACACCCCATCTCCCACTGTGACACGTGCACCTTATTCGGAGTTCAAACAAGTGGAATATTCAACAGAAGTACATGCCACCACATCACATCTCCTCCAGCTTCTCCGTGTTGCATTCCTGGATTACCATCCTGCAACCTAACTTCAGCTACTCCCATTATGACAGATCTACTCTTGCCAATGACTTTTCCATGGTGCATGGAAAATGATGCTCCAGCCTCGACTCCATTGGGTGAAATTCCTCATGAACGTTGCAGCTTTGTGATCAAAATGAGAACAAATTCCCATGTGGACATTACTCCATCAACAGGAAGAGAGGAAAAGGACTTGGAAGTTTGTCTCCACAGGACATCATCTCTCCCAAAATTCTTCTCAGTAAATCAGTGGTGTATGATTCCTCCACCGACTGGCACCTTCTGGTTATGTGGAACTTCTGTCTACAACATCCTACCTAGCCAATTCAACGGCAGGTGCACCTTGGTTTATGTGTTACCGGCTATCAGAGAGAATACACACTCCTCCCCAAGCTCTCAACATTTACTAAGCTCAGCTACTACCACAAACAAAGAAGATGGCTGCATCCCTGAACTCACTTGTGCACAAACATGGTGGTCAAGAACTCTTAGAGCCTTAATCCCGTTTTATGGTGTCATACAGGCCCTGAATCAAGTCAGAAGCTTATCGAATTCTGTACAGAAACTAGCTAATGATACAGCTTTGGCCCTAGGTAACATCACGGACACTCTCGCTTCGCACAAGATAATGATCTTACAGAACAGAGTGGCCTTGGATTACATTCTTGCAACGCAAGGGGGAGCCTGCACCATTATTGGCCCTGAATGCTGCACCGGGTTAATGGATCCAACAGAGAACTTGAACAAAATCCAATGAGACATTCTTGATCTTTCAGAAAAATTACACCAAATGACTGAAGATAATTCTTCATGGTTCGGAGAACTGTTAGGTAAACCCTGGCTGTGGATCAAGGAAATAGCAATTCTGCTGTTATTCTTCCTACTGGTATACTATCTATGCGTCCACAGTATCAAGTGTTTCATTCAACAAATGACTCATGACCATCATGAGGAAACAACAGTTCCAACCAGAAAAGACTATTACCCATAAGAACTTCACGGACCCTAGAAGCATGTTTGTTTCTGTGTCAGCATGCTTTTCATCACTACAGACAATCAACACAGAACTTTTTAAGTGTCTAAATTTGTATTTTATGAGAGTTTTTTTAGAACTCTCAAAGGAGGAATTGTTGGATTACAAATTTCTAAAAGGTTATGTGTATTGTGATTTAGCGGACAGCCCAAGCCCCGAGACAGTAACCTTTTGTCTTTATACATTTCCTGAGCATCTGGCAGGTTTCC
>VONZ01003587.1:0-19273 GCA_012976165.1 Labeo catla
AGAAACATGCTAGCGACATTCTAGTCATGCTAGAAACAAGCTAGCAACTTTGCTAATCATGCTAGAAACATGCTAGCGACATGCTAGTCATGCTAGAAAAATGCTAGTGACATGCTAGTCATGCTAGAAACATGCTAGCAACTTTGCTAATAATGCTAGAAACATGCTAACAACATGTTAATCATGTCAGAAACACGCTAGTCATGCTAGAAAAACATGCTAGCATCTCTTTGCTAATCATGCTAGAAACAGGCTAGCCACATGCTAATCATGTTAGAAACATGCTAGCAACTTTCTAATCATGTTTGAAACGTGCTAGCAACATGCTAATAATGGTAGAAACGTGCTAGCAACATGTTAATCATACTAGAAACATACTAGCAACTTTGCTAATCATGCTAGAAACATGCTAACGACATGCTAATCATACTAGAAACATGCTAGTCATGCTAGAAACATGCTAGCATCTTTGCTAATCATGCTAGAAACATGCTAGCAACTTTGTTAATCATGCCAGAAACATGCTAGCTACATGCTAGTCATGTTAGAAACATGCTAGCAACTTTGCTAATCATGCTAAAAACATGCTAGTGACATGCTAATCATGTTAGAAACATGCTAGCGACATGCTAGTCATGCTAGAAACATGCTAGCAACTTTACTAATCATGTTAGAAACATGCTAGCGACATGCTAATCATGCTAGAAACATGCTAGCGACATGCTAGTCATGCTAGAGACATGCTAGCGACATGCTAATCATGTTAGAAACATGCTAGCAACTTTGCTAATCATGCTACAAACATGCAAGCAACATGCTAATCATGTTAGAAACATGTTAGCAACTTTGCTAATCATGCTAAAAACATGCTAACAACTTGCTAATCATGCTAGAAACAGACTAGGAACATGCTAGTAACTTGGTAATAATGTTAGAATCATCTATCTTTCTGTCGATTGATAATCTGACCAATACTATCTATCTGTCTATCTATCTATCTATTTATCTATCTATCTGACAGACTACATTCAAACTTTAAAACTTCTAAATATTTCAGACTGAAAACCATCCAAACTTAAAACGTCTTAAACTTCTTAAACTATTTAAACTTTTGAAACTTCTTAACTTTTCAAACTTTTCAAACTGTTTAAACTTTTCAAACTTTTCAAACTTTTCAAACTTTTCAAACTTTTCAAACTTTTTAAAACTTTCTGGTCCGGCTTTCTCAAGCCAACTTAAAGTTTGTCTTGACGAACTTTTTTATCTAGTTATTATTATTATTCTTCTTACTAAAACTGTTAACTCTAACTCGGCCTAGAGCTTTAACTCTACAAACTCCAAACTCAGCCCAGATCTTCAGACTGATATGGCCGGGTGTGCTATATCTTTTCTAACTGATCGGACTTACGGTTTTCCTAAAAATGACGTTTAAAACTGGGAAAAATCCCATAGACTTACATTGACGGAATGTTCAAATGAGCCAACACTTTTCAACTCCCAACTGTCAAAATCCCCAGAATCCTTTGAGCCTCAATCAAACTTCCCTTCTATGTACTGTATTTCTAATCCATTCAAACTCATTGAAACTCATTCAGACTCATCTATCTATCTATCTATCTATCTATCATCTAACCTTATCTATCTATCTATCTATCTATCTATCTATCATCTAACCTTATCTATCTATCTATCTATCTATCTATCTATCTATCTATCTATCTATCATCTAACCTTATCTATCTATCTATCTATCTATCTATCTATCATCTAACCTTATCTATCTATCTATCTATCTATCTATCTATCATCTAACCTTATCTATCTATCTATCACTAGCCAAACTAGAGTCATGCTAGTAGCCTGCTAATCATGCTAGTAACATGCTAGTAACTGGCAAATCATGCTAGTAACATGCTAGCAACTTCGCTAATCATGCTAGTAACATGCTAGTAACTGGCTAATCATGCTAGTAACATGCTAGCAAGTTTGCTAATCATGCTATAAACATGCTAGCAACTTGCTAATCACATTAGAAACATGTTAACGACATGCTAATCATGCTAGAAACATGCTAGCGACATGCTAGTCATGCTAGAAACAGGCTAACAACATGCTAATCATGCTAGAAACATGCTAGCAACATGCTAATCATGCTAGAAACCTGTTAGCAACTTTGCTAATCATGCTAGGAACATGCTAGCGACATGCTAATCATGCTAGACACATGCTAGCGACATGCTAGTCATGGTAGAAACATGCTAGCAACTTTGCTAATCATGCTAGAAACATGCTAACGACATGCTAATCATGCTAGAAACATGCTAGCATCTTTGCTAATCATGCTAGAAACATGCTAGCAACTTTGCTAATCATGGCAGAAACATGCTAACTACATGTTAGTCATGTTATAAACATGCTAGCGACATGCTAATCATGCTAGAAACATGCTAGTGACATGCTAGTCATGTTAGAAACATGCTAGCGACATGCTAATCATGCTAGAAACATGCTAGTGACATGCTAGTCATGCTAGAAACATGCTAGCGACATGCTAATCATGCTAGAAACATGCTAGCAACTTTGCTAATCATGTTAGAAACATGCTAGCAACTTTGCTAATCATGCTAGAAACATGCTAGCGACATGCTAATCATGTTAGAAGCATGCTAGCAACTTTGCTAATCATGCTAGAAACATGTTAACGACATGCTAATCATGCTAGAAACATGCTAGCAACTTTGTTAATCATGTTAGAAACATGCTAGCAACTTTGCTAATCATGCTAGAAACATGCTAGCGACATGCTAGTCATGCTAGAAACATGCTAGCAACTTTGCTAATCATGTTAAAAACATGCTAGTGACATGCTAATCATGCTAGAAACATGCTATCAACATGCTAGTCATGCTAGAAACATGCTAGCAACATGCTAGTCATGCTAGAAACATGCTAGCGACATGCTGATCATGTTAGAAACATGCTAGCAACTTTGCTAATCATGTTAGAAACATGCTAGCCTCATGCTAATCATGCTAGAAACATGCTAGCCTCATGCTAATCATGCTAGAAACATGCTAGCGACATGCTGATCATGTTAGAAACATGCTAGCGACATGCTAGTCATGCTAGAAACATGCTAGCAACTTTGCTAATCATGCTAAAAACATGCTAGTGACATGCTAATCATGCTAGAAACATGCTATCAAAATGCTAGTCATGCTAGAAACATGCTAGCAACATGCTAGTCATGCTAGAAACATGCTAGCGACATGCTAGTCATGCTAGAAACATGCTAGCGACATGCTGATCATGTTAGAAACATGCTAGCGACATGCTAGTCATGCTAGAAACATGCTAGCGACATGCTGATCATGTTAGAAACATGCTAGCAACTTTGCTAATCATGTTAGAAACATGCTAGCGACATGCTAATCATGTTAGAAACATGCTAACGACATGCTAGTCATGCTAGAAACATGTTAGCAACTTTGCTAATCATGCTAGAAACATGCTAGCGACATGCTACCGACATTAATCATGTTGGAAACATGATAGCGACATGCTAATCATGTTAGAAACATGCTAGCAACTTTGCTAATCATGCTAGAAACATGCTAGCAACATGCTAATCATGTTAGAATTATGCTAACGACATGCTAGTCATGTTAGAAAAAACATGCTAGCAACTTTGTTAATCATGCTAGTCATTGCTAACCCCCATGCATCTTTCTGTCGATTGATAATCTGACCAATACTATCTATCTGTCTATCTATCTATCTATCTGACATTCAAACTTTAAAACTTCTAAATATTTCAGACTGAAAACCATCCAAACTTAAAACTTCTTAAACTATTTAAACTTTTGAAACTTCTTAACTTTTCAAACTTTTCAAACTTTTTAAAACTTTCTGGTCCGGCTTTCTCAAGCCAACTTAAAGTTTGTCTTGACAAACTTTTTATCTAGTTATTATTATTATTCTTCTTACTAAAACTGTTAACTCTAACTCGTCCTAGAGCTTTAACTCTACAAACTCCAAACTCAGCCCAGATCTTCAGCCTGATATGGCCGGGTGTGCTATATCTTTTCTAACTGATCGGACTTACGGTTTTCCTAAAAATGACGTTTAAAACTGGGAAAAATCCCATAGACTTACATTGACGGAATGTTCAAAATGAGCCAACACTTCAAATCCCAACCGTCGTAAAATCCCCTGGTGAACTTTGAGCCCTCAATCAAACTTCCTTCTATGTACCTCGTATTTCTAATCCATTCAAACTCATTGAAACTCATTCAGACTCATCTGGCCTACCCACCATCATCTATCTAACCTTATCTATCTATCTATCTATCTATCTATCTATCATCTAACCTTATCTATCTATCTATCTATCTATCATCTAACCTTATCTATCTATCTATCTATCTATCTATCTATCTATCATCTAACCTTATCTATCTATCTATCTATATATCTATCTATCTATCATCTAACCTTATCTATCTATCTATATATCTATCTATCACTAGCCAAACTAGAGTCATGCTAGTAGCCTGCTAATCATGCTAGTAACATGCTAGTAACTGGCAAATCATGCTAGTAACATGCTAGCAACTTCGCTAATCATGCTAGTAACATGCTAGCAAGTTTGCTAATCATGCTATAAACATGCTAGCAACTTGCTAATCACATTAGAAACATGTTAACGACATGCTAATCATGCTAGAAACATGCTAGCGACATGCTAGTCATGCTAGAAACAGGCTAACAACATGCTAATCATGCTAGAAACATGCTAGCAACATGCTAATCATGCTAGAAACCTGTTAGCAACTTTGCTAATCATGTTAGGAACATGCTAGCGACATGCTAATCATGCTAGACACATGCTAGTGACATGCTAGTCATGGTAGAAACATGCTAGCAACTTTGCTAATCATGCTAGAAACATGCTAGCGACATGCTAATCATGCTAGAAACATGCTAGCGACATGCTAGCCATGCTAGAAACATGCTAGCTTCATGCTAATCATATGCTAGAAACATGCTAGTCTCATGCTAATCATGCTAGGAAACATGCTAGCTTACATGTTGATCATGTTAGAAACATGCTAGCGACATGCTAGTCATGCTAGAAACATGCTAGCAACTTTGCTAATCATGCTAAAAACATGCTAGTGACATGCTAATCATGCTAGAAACATGCTATCAAAATGCTAGTCATGCTAGAAACATGCTAGCAACATGCTAGTCATGCTAGAAACATGCTAGCGACATGCTAGTCATGCTAGAAACATGCTAGCGACATGCTGATCATGTTAGAAACATGCTAGCGACATGCTAGTCATGCTAGAAACATGCTAGCGACATGCTGATCATGTTAGAAACATGCTAGCAACTTTGCTAATCATGTTAGAAACATGCTAGCGACATGCTAATCATGTTAGAAACATGCTAACGACATGCTAGTCATGCTAGAAACATGTTAGCAACTTTGCTAATCATGCTAGAAACATGCTAGCGACATGCTACCGACATTAATCATGTTGTAAACATGCTAGCGACATGCTAATCATGTTAGAAACATGCTAGCAACTTTGCTAATCATGCTAGAAACATGCTAGCAACATGCTAATCATGTTAGAATTATGCTAACGACATGCTAGTCATGTTAGAAAAAACATGCTAGCAACTTTGTTAATCATGCTAGGCATTGCTAACCCCCCATGCATCTTTCTGTCGATTGATAATCTGACCAATACTATCTATCTGTCTATCTATCTATCTATCTGACATTCAAACTTTAAAACTTCTAAATATTTCAGACTGAAAACCATCCAAACTTAAAACTTCTTAAACTATTTAAACTTTTGAAACTTTTCAAACTTTTTAAACTTTTTAAACTTTTTCAAACTTTCTGGTCCGGCTTTCTCAAGCCAACTTAAAGTTTGTCTTGACAAACTTTTTTATCTAGTTATTATTCTTCTTCTGAGCCAAATTTCGGTATCTGTCTCTTCCTAGAGCTTTCAAGCTAGAACCACCAAACTCGGCCCAGACCTTCAGACTGGTCTGACTCGGTGTGCTGTATCTTTTCAGACTGATCCGGCTTACAGTTTTCATAAACCAGACTATCAAAACCACCAAAAATCCCATAGACTTACACTGACGGAATGTTCAAATGATCAACACTATTCAAACTCCAACTGACAAAATTCAAATCTAAACTCCCAGAATCCCTTGAGGCTCGATCAAGCTTCCCTTCTATGTACTATTTCTAATCCATTTAGACTCATTTAAGCTTCCACTCTAATATTTATAATATTTCTAATCTGTCTAGCTATCTAAATCATGCTAGCAACATGCTAATCATGCTACAAACATACTAGTAACATGCAAATCATGTTAACAACATGCTAGTAACATGCTAATCATGCTAGCAACATGTTAGTAACATATTAATCATGGTTGAAACATGTTAAGAACATGCTAGTAACATGCTAATCATGATAAAACCTACTAATAACATGCTAATCATGTTAGAAACATGCTAACAACATGCTAATTACTTGCTAATCATGCTAACAACATGCTAATTACTTGCTAATCATGCTAACAACTTACTAATAACTTGCTAATCATGCTAATAACATGCTAATAACTTGCTAATCATGCTAACAACTTGCTAATAACTTGCTAATCATGCTAGCAACATGCTAGTAACGTCAATCATGCTACAAACACACTAGTAACATGCAAATCGTGTAAACAACATGCTAGTAACATGCTAATCATGTTAGAAACATGCTAACAAAATTCTAATAACATGCTAATCATGCTAACAACATGCTAATAACATGCTAATCATGCTAACAAAAATTTGTAACTTGCTAATCATGTTAACAACATGCTAGTAAATATTTATCAAGATAAACCTACTAGTAACTTGCTAATCATGTTAACAACATGCTAGTAACATGCTAATCATGTTAGAAACATGCTAACACAATTCTAACATACTAATCATCTCTTAACAACTTATCTTAATAACTTGTAATCATCTTAAACAACTTCAATAACAAGGTAATCATGCTAACAACATGCTAATAACTTGCTAATCATGCTAACAACTTGCTAATAACTTGTTAATCATGGTAGCAACATGCTAGTAACATGCCAATCATGTTAGCAACATGCTAGTAACATGCTAATAATACTACAAACATACTAGTAACTTGCTAATCATGTTAACAACATGCTAGTAATATGGTAATCATGCTAGAAACATGTTAACAACAAGCTAGTAACATGATAGCCATGTCAGAAACATGCTAGTAATATGCTAATCATGTGCAAAAAAATGCTATAAACATGCTAATCAGGCTAGAAACATGTTAGTAACTTGCTAATCATGCTAACAACATTCTAGTAACTTGCAAATTACACTAACAACATGTTAATCATGCTATCAACATTGTAATCAGCCTATAAAAATAAAGCAACAAGTTAATCATGCTAAAACATGTTAACAACATGTTAAATCATGTAAGCAATGAGTTAAATCATGCTAGCTGCTTTCATACTTTTACAACTGCTTCAAACTTTCAGGCTAGGCTTTCTCAAGCCAACTTAAAGTTTGTTCTCAAACTTTACTCAGCTAGTTAATAATTCATATGTATAGCACAAATGGTGGTAGTTTGTGTTTAGCTATATAACATTAGCTAAATGCCTAGTTACATTAGAAATGCAACATTAAATGTAACAAGTTTAAAAACTGGCGTTGGCATTACATTAAATTCCAAATTCATTAGTCTAAAATGCCATAAAATTTAGCTTAATAGAAAGTAAATACTTGCACATAATATTCTATATATAGTATTGATAAAATTTGCATTTATTATTTATTTTCTTTTACATTTTAGAATATTTAAAAAGGATATTTTAAGAAGTCTGAAAAACCCTAAAGAACATACAATATAGTAGTTGCGCATTTTTTAATTCCAAACTGAATAACGTTTTTATTTTGAAGATACTATTATAAATTTTAGTAATATTTTAATTTGGTTTTTATATTTTAGTAAATTTGCATTTTCCATTTTTATGTAAACTGTTTTTAATCATTTTATATGCTAATTAGTGCTGTCAAACGATTAATCACATCCAAAATACTTCTAATAATTTTTGTTTACATAATATATGTGTGTGTACTGTGTATATTTATAATGTATATATGAATACACACATGCAAGTATATATTTAAGAAAAAAATAATTTATATGAATATAAATACATACATGTAAATATTTTTTAAAAATATATACATGAATGTGTGTGTATTTATATATGCATAATAAACATACACAGTACACACACACACACATATATATATATATTTAATATAGATTAATCATTTGACAGCACTAATTAGCATATAAAATGATTAAAAACTGTTCAGATAAAAATGGCAAAAAACTGCAAATTTACTAAAATATTTATTATGCATATATACACATGCATGTATATATTTTGAAAATATTTACATGTATATATTTATATTTATATCATTTATATTATATATAAATATATTTAATATATGAAGATAACATTTTTTCTTGAATAGATACATGCAAGTATGTGTATTTACATATGCATAATAATATACACAGTACACACGCTAGATAAGACCTTTCTTCCTTGGCTGGGATCGTTTACAACCACATTTGGGATCATTTGAAGCCGCATTTAAACTGCATTTTGGAAGTTCAAAATCGGGGCACCATATCAGTCCATTATATGGAGAAAAATCCTGAAATGTTTTCCTCAAAAAACATAATTTCTTTTTTACGACTGAAGAAAGAAAGACATGAACATCTTGGATGACAAGGGGGTGAGTACATTATATGTGAATCTTTGTTTTGGAGGTGGACTTCTCCTTTAACAATTACATTTCTGGCATTATCTCAGATATTATTAGTTTGATCCAACTATGTATTGAAGGCATTTCTGAAATGTCTATGGAAAAAAATGTATGTGAATTCTTCTGTTGAACTCTAAAAAATATTAGTTGGTTCTTTCTGAATGGGGAACAGACTCTTTTTCTGAGAACTAAACAACTACATCCAATGAAATGATCAAAACCTGATCCAGAAGCAGTTCAGTCTGTTTGAAGGAAGCCTGTAATGAAGAGCGATCATGCTTGAGTTCAACGGGAGTCGTGTTGCGGACGGCATTTTTCTTCATGAGTTCTCGTCACTCAAGCGATCACAGGGCCGATCCGGTGGAAGTGCTGACAGACGGAGCCGAGTCATCACCCTGACAGAAAGCAGCGTAAGCGAAACTTGGACTGCAAAACACAGCGTCTGCACAGATGCATGTACCACAGAAACACACACACAAACACACAGTCAGCAGGGAGGTCCAGGTGTAAAATCAGCACACCTGGAGATCCACATCAGTCTGAGATATTAAAAGACATTGACATTTAATGTTGGCGAGGTCAATTTACTCATGGAACAGCTACCAAAATAGACAAAATATTCCCCAAAATACATTACATTTAAATATAATGCTGAGAAATAAGCATTATGGTGGTTAAACATTTGCTTGGTTTTGTCTAAAGCTCAGTTGAATTTGTTCTGCATCATTAGACGTGACATTATGGTGTGTTGGATGGCAGTCTTAGAGCAGTTTCCTTTGGAGGAACAAGCCATTGACTAACTGGGCAGCAATGCAGCTGTCTTTGGGTTTGGACACAGTTTGAGTCATTAAATGCGTGTGGAGAGATGAGCCTAACACATACACACACAAACACACACACTGGTCCTCCCCAGCTGTGTGTTCTCCTCAGAGTAAAGGGAGCTTGTCAGATATCACAGAAAACCCGGAGCCCAGAGGCCCCAGACGTTCAAAAGTTCACATACTAACCTTGAATACCAACCACACACACACAAACACTGCTCAAAACAACTCAGGCCTAAACAACCACACCACATCTGAGCAAAGCAGGAATACGATCCGTCAGTGATATGGACCATCTAAGTAGGTTTTTTACACATTATATTTACAAATTACAGTGGGAATTATGACTACACCCCCTCTGAATAAATATAAAAGCTGTATTTTCTTAATGATCACTAACATAATTCATGGAAAGATGGCAAAATTGAAATATATTAAACAAATACTTAAAGGAGAAGTCCACTTCCAGAACAACAATTCACAAATAATTTACTCACCCCCTTGTCATGCAAGATGTTCATGTTTTTTTGTCTTCAGTTGTAAAGAAATTATGGTTTTTGAGGAAAGCATTTCAGGTTTTTTTTTTTTTCTTCCATATAATGGACTTCATTGGTGCCCCCGATTTTGAACTTCCAAAATGTAGTTTAAATGCAGCTTCAAAGGCTCTAAATGATCCCAGACGAGGAAAAAGGCTCTTATCTAGCAAAACGATCTGTCATTTTTTTCGGAAAATAAATTTTTATACTTTTTAAGCACAAAAGCTTGTGTAGCACAGGCTCTGGGATGTGCATTCACGATGCTACGTACTATTGAATCACATAATAAGGTCACGCAGAACTACAGACCCAGTGTTTACAAAGCGAACGCGCAAAGACTAAGAAAGTGCAAGTATAAATCAAACGCTGTTTACAAACTAAAAGGTACAACGATGTCGAACGATTCTGAAGTTGTAGGAGAAAATAAGATGGAGTTCTTCGCCATACTCAGTACACAGACCATGAACTTAGACGTGATTCGTCGGATCATTTTACCGACTCAGACCTTTGAGTCTCATTCAGCAAAATGAACAAATCTTTTTGAGTCATTTCGTTCATTTTAGTAAAATATAATTAAAATGTTACGTGTTACTTCCCTAGCACATCTGCTTGCTTACACAAACGTTGATCACACTACAAACAAGACAAAACTATAATGCTATAAGAAACAGAAAAGATTAATTCATTGTTTACCTGGGTGTTTAGTCTATGATTAGCTCACCTCACCTCTTATCTGACAAGTTTTCGGGTTTGAGTCGTTCGTTCATTACGTGACAGCCCCATAAGATGAACGAACGACTCGAAACAGGTGAACTAATTCCAGTACAGAACCTAATAGGATGTTGCGTATGCACGACTGAACGAATCAGTCCCCGGGACGACTCGTTCTTCGCGAGTCACTTTAAAGATTTGTTCAAACTGAAAGAATCTGAAAGACTGAAAGACTGCATTTTTCCATTTCAAAAATATATCTAAATTACGACCTATGCTCTCAGTGTCAAATGCAGAAACATTAATTCATGCGTTTATGACCTCAAGATTAGATTATTGTAATGCTTTATTGGGTGGTTGTCCAAAATGCAGCAGCTAGAGTTCTTACTAGAACCAAAAAGTATGATCATATTAGCCTGGTTCTGTCAACACTGCACTGGCTCCCTATTAAACATCGTATAGATTTTAAAATCTTGCTAATTACTTATAAAGCCCTGAATGCTTTAGCTCCTCAGTACCTGAGTGAGCTCTTATCGCATTATAGTCCCTCACGTTCGCTGCGTTCTCAAAACTCTGGCAATTTGATAATACCTAGAATATCCAAATCAACCGCGGGCGGCAGATCATTTTCTTATTTAGCACCCGAACTTTGGAACAATCTACCCAACACTGTTCGGGACACAGACACACTCTGTCAGTTTAAATCTAGATTAAAGACCCATCTCTTTAACCTTGCTTAACCATAACACATTAACACATTTCTGTAATTCAAATCCGTTAAAGGATTGTTAGGCTGCACTAATTAGGTCAACCGGAACCGGGAACACTTCCCATAACACCCGATGTACTCAGTGAATCGTCAGAAGAATGGCATCTACGCTAATATTAGTCTGTTTCTTTCTTATTCTGAGGTCACATTAACCACCAGATCTAGTCCGTATCCAGATCAGATGGTCATTGCAGTCCCCCGGACCCAGTCCGAACCCAGCCCAGATGGTGGATCAGCACCTAGAGACGACCTCTACAGCACTGAATGTCAGCGGAGACCACATCGACTAGATGAGCCCCAGAGACGGATCCCCAGTGAAGACCTCGTCACCTAGATGGCTGTCGGCACAGGACCACGGGACCTGGTGAGTCCTCTGTGTCTGGCCAGAGGAGAACTGGCCCCCCGACTGAGCCTGGTTTCTCCCAAGGTTTTTTTCTCCATTTGTCACCAATGGAGTTTTGGCTCCTTGCCGCTGTCGCCTCTGGCTTGCTTAGTTGGGGACACTTTATCTTAACTTTATCTTCACACAATATTGTATTTTATTTTGTTATATTTGATTAACTACCTTTACCTGAAAATTGAGTGTTTACTGTTGCCCTTTGCATTGTTGATGTACTATTTCCTATTTAATACTGTACAGCCGCCTTGTCACAATTCTGTATTGTTAAAGGCGGTATATAAATAAAGGTGATTTGATTTGAGAATCATTCAAGAATGACCTATTACTAATTTGCAGCATAGTGAACGTGCATCCCAGAACCTGTGCTACATGAGCTTTTGTGCTTAAAAAGTATACACATTTTTATTTTTCGAAAAAAAAAATGACTGATTGTTTCGTTAGATAAAACCCTTTTTCCTCGGCTGGGATTGTTTAGAGCCTTTGAAGCTGCATTTAAACTACATTTTGGAAGTTAAAAATCGGGGCACCAATGAAGTCCATTATATGAAGAAAAATCCTGAAATGTTTTCCTCAAAAAACATAATTTCTTTACGACTGAAGACAGAAAAACATGAACATCTTGCATGACAAGGGGGTGAGTAAATTATTTGTATATTGTTGTTCTGGAAGTGGGCTTCTCCTTTAATAAAAATAAACAATATATGCCAATATTTTCTGTACACTAAATAAATTAGCCAATTTTGTTTAAATGAAGGATTGCAGAAATGAGTACATCCTAGATGTAATTCAGCAAATGTATAATATTCTAGTACTTAGTATGTCCTCCAGAACTTTAAGTACACTGCTTTGACTCTTCTTGGCACTGAGTGTACAAGTTCATGACAAAATGGCACATCTGTCCTGTTTAACTCCTTGAGGACGTCCTCCTTAAATGCCCTGGTCTTTAATGGGGAGTTTTGCTCAGCTCGTCTCTACAGAATCCCCCACAGCTGCTCAAGAGCGTTAAGATTGAGTGAAATACATGTCCACTGAAGGATTTTCACCTTGGGAGAATGAATATCTATTTTGTCATGTTAAAAAAATGCCTAACAATGCAGGGCATGAGGAGAGGGTAGCATCTTCTGTTTCAGGTTTTTGTTTTACATCACACAGTGGTGTGTGAATTGATGACAGCATTGATAAACCACATCATCCTCACACCTTCAGCACTCATACATCCCTATAGAAGAGCTTTACTATCACTGAACGTCACTGTGGGAACCAAGCACTTCTCAGTGTACTCCTCCTCTAGCAACACCAGAACATTTTAGATGCTTTTGGATCCGAAATGATTGACTTGGTCTCTTGAGACCAGAGTATGGATTCCCAGAAGTCTATATTACGTAAATATGGGCCTTGGGAGAGGGTAAATGAGTTTATTGAGGTTTGGCTACAGTAGGTAATTCTAGTGGTGACAACAACCATCCACGTCACTTCTGCAGGCTGTGTCGTACTCTGAGATAAAGTGTCACTCTTTTCATATCTTTTGCCGGCTCTGAGACATTTGCATGGTATTTCTTCTGCTCTTTTTCTAGCAAAAACTCACTCATCACTTAATGAAAACTTAAAGTGAAGACCTGATTATATCAGGAGCCTTGCCACAAGTCCATTGTTTTTGAATGTTAGTGGTACTTCTGCTATATTTTCACACTTAAAACAATAATTTGGTATTCCTCTTGTACCATTGTCCTCTTTTATGCTAAGAAATAAATCACCTGGCAGTTCTCTTCCAAGTGATTTCATTGTTGACAGCATTAAGTCTGAGTATGTTTCAGCAGGCTATAAAATACTTTTAACCGTCAAGAAATTACTTGCTTTTAAAAGTTTTGGTACAATATACATACATATTAAATCTATACTTTTTTTTTTTAATTTAGTAATTTTCAACTCTCATTTTTGCAACACAAAATTTCATCACTTTGATAAGAAAATCTTTTTGTCCTTATTTACCAAATAGCATTTAAAAAGCATTTAAGTATTCAAATCTTAAATGTTTACCCACATAATAATATTTAAGACATCAGTAAGCTTAATATATATAAAATCATCATTTATTGGGCACTTTCAAATTCTGTAAGGTGATGTGGTCACTACCGAAACATGGGATGTTTTGCCAAAAATAAAGTATACTGAATTATCAACTAAGATATTATGAAAGTTTTTGGTTCAATGTATATTTAAACTAATGAATCC
This sequence comes from Labeo catla, assembly GCA_012976165.1. Classification (NCBI taxonomy): domain Eukaryota; kingdom Metazoa; phylum Chordata; class Actinopteri; order Cypriniformes; family Cyprinidae; genus Labeo; species Labeo catla. The sequence goes on from VONZ01003587.1 coordinate 14,384, forward strand.
TTAACTCTGAAATCAGTATGATCAGATTTTCGCCTTTTAAAAAGAAAAATTGGATTCAAAATACAACAAATCTCACAAATTACATTTGAAATATTGTTAAAAATGTAATTGTTATTGATTCACTTCTGAAATAAAAAAAATAAAATAGCAAAGAATATATATTTACAATGTGGATGTAAGCAAAATCTTAATAGGTGAATATAACCCTTCTAATTAAATTATTATTACTGTTTCGGTAGTGACAAATTTGGGGAGAGGACAAATATTCCAAAACTTTCTGAAAATACAATATGAGAATTAACTGCACAATTACCAGAAAAGTGTACTTTGGATATTATACAATTTGCATACAAAGACATTTTTCCAAAAAAAAAAGACGTTTCCAACTCTTGACTCCATATATAACTTGTCTATTTGTAAATAGCCTCTACAATTTTCTTTTTGAAAGAAGTCTCTTCTGCTCACCAAGCCTGCATTTATTTGATCAAAAATACCGTAAAAACTGTAAAATTGCAAAATATTATTACAATTTAAAATGTCAGCATTCTGTGTGAAGATATAATAAAATGTCATTTATATCTGTGATGCAAAGCTGAATTTTCAGCATCATTACTCCAGTCTTCAGTGTCACATGATCCTTCAAGAAAACATTCTAAAATCATTCTAAAATGTTGCAAACAGTTGTGCGCTTCATAATGTTATTTTTCTGGAACAGCATTTATTTGATATAGAAATCTTTCGTAACATTATAAATGCCTTTACTGTCACTTCTCATTCATTTAATGCATCATTAGTGAATTAAAGTATTAATTTCTTTCAAAAAAGCCATTTTTAAATTAGACTCCAAATGGTATACATAGCTAAAAGCGACTCATGCACGAAAACGACAAACTGGCTAATTGTTTGTGGCCTTACTTGTGTGAAGTATGTTTGTTTCTTATGTAGTTCCTGCCCTGTTCCAGTATGAGAACTATTCCTGTTGCTCAGTGAAGTATTTCACCTGACCTGCTCTCTGTTGAAGACAAAACCGTCTGATTTCACAGCCTTGACGGGCGGAGTCTTCATTCTCATCACGCGTCGACCGATGCGCTCTTGACGTACCGACAGAGGTATAACCAAAGTCTGGTGTCCCTTTGCGAAGAACAGAGAGATAAGAGAGACATGGAGCGAGCGAGACTTTCCCTTTGAAGCTGTTGATATTAGCACATCAAACAGAAATGCTTTCGCGTTGCTTTTTCACAATCGGAATATAAAAAACCCTTCAGCAGAGTTCAAACCAAAACACTCCAGATAGCCAGTGACAAATCCCTGAGTCCCTGCTTCTCTTTATCGCTCTCGCTGTCTTTCTCACTCACACACACACACACTGAATTTCCACATCTTTAATGTTCACAGCGGGAGGTGAAAATGTCTTTGGGTGTTTTTTTCTTACCTCGATCTAATCCCAGAGTATGAGACATTTCCTGTCATGGCGCTCGGCTGACATTTTGACCGCTTATTGTTGACGAGAGCCAGTAATGGAGAAGGCCGCGGTTTTTCTCAGAAATTATAGCTAGTCCATCACTGATTCTAAATTACGGAGAATTTACTGTTTTGGGTTTTTTTTTCCCCACTTCAACTTTTAGAACATTTTATTGTTGGATGCCACAGACGATTTTGCGGAGAAGGTGGTGGAATTTTCATAAACAAAACAGTATAATTTAATGAAACAAATGTCTCATTGTAATCAAAAAGACGAACTCATCGACACAGCAGTTTGTCCTGTCACATTAAAGAGCATGTAAAACACGTTATTGCAAAACACACTGTTTGACATATTTAGAAAGCTGAGACTTTGTCTTATATTAAAAGTACCAAAAGCACAAAGCTTATTGCTATTATTGGGTGGCTGGCGCACTATAAATAGGCCTATTGAATGCAGTCTAAGATGTGAAATATTATTTCCAAAACATACTGTCCTTGCAAAACATTTTGACTTTGTTTTCGAAACATTTCGACTTTATTCTCATCATTTTGACTTCATTCTTGAAACATTTAGATTTTATTCTCGTAATTTTGACTTTGTTCCCGAAACATTGACTTTTTTCTAGTAATTTCAACTTCGAAACATTTTGACTTTGTCCTCGAAACATTTTGACTTTATTCTCGAAACATTTTGACTTTGTTCTCACAATTTCAAATTTTTTCTCGTAATTTCAACTTTTGCATAATTTCTACTTTATTCTGATAATTTCGACTTTGTTCTCACAATTTGGACTTTGTCCTCGCAACATTTTAACTTTGTTCTCGAAACATTTCGACTTTGTTCATAATTTGACTTTGTTCTCGAAACTTTTAGAACTTGTCCTCGCAACATTTCGACTTTGTCCCCGCAACATTTCGACTTTGTCCCCGCAACATTTCGACTTTGTTCTCGAATTGTTGACTTTGTTCTGGTAATTTCAACTTTGTTCTTGCAGTTTGACTTTATTCTCATAATGTTGACTTTGTTCTTGTAATTTCGACTTTGTTCTCAAAACATTTCGACTTTATTCTCGAAACACCTTCGACTTTATTCTCGAAACATTTCGATTTTATTCTTAAAACAGTTGAACTTTATTCTCGTAATTTAAAAATTTGTCCTCGAAACATTTTGACTTTGTTTTCATAATTTCGACTTTGTTCTCGCAATTTCAACTTTTGCGTAATTTCTACTTTATTCTCGTAATTTTGACTTTGTTCTCAAAACATTTCGAATTTATTCTCGAAACATTTCGACTTTATTCTCAAAATATTTTAACTTTATTCTTGTAATTTCGACTTTATTCTCGTAATTTAAAAAATGCCGTTCAGTTTTACTGTTTACTGCATGTTGTTATTCTTCTCGTTATTTCCCTAAAGCAGCTAATGAATCAGAAGTCTCACCTATAGGCTTACTTCCACGTTGAAGAATAAGTGGATAATCGGACTACTTTTTGATTACATTTAGATTACTTCTGACCTAACTCATTTATCACATTGATTTAAATAGGACAATCTTGAAATGAAAATGAAAATATATTCCATTTGTTGAAGTGCATTAAAAATTACATTACTCCAAGGTTTCCCAAACTGGATTTGTAAAGAAACTGCAGGGGGGTTGTGAAATTAATAAAAAGCGAATAATTAATTAAATCATAAAAATGTAAATTTAAAATAAATAATTTTAAAACAACAAACAAAATAAAAACGGCGTGAATGTCAACAAAATTGAAAGACTTTCTATTTTAGAAAAAAAAATGTAAAAGATAAAAGAAAATTATATTACAGAGAAATACCAGATTATGAATAATTTATTGTTATTGTGTGAATAGTATGTAATCATATAATCACTATAAAAGTAACTGTAATCTGATTACAAGTATTATAAAATGTAATATAATCTAATACAAGTAATGTAATCTAATTATATCTAAATCTAAATAATTACATGTAATCAGTTACTACCCAGCTGCCCGTCTCCCCAACCGTTAAGATCATACTGCGAAGGAAGAAAGATTTGTAAAGGAAGTGTCTTTTCAGCACTGGAATAAATACTTCTCTGTAAACATTTTTGCAGAGAGGGAAGCATTTTGAGGCAATGCATCATTCGAAAAGTCCTTTGAGGAACATCTTAAAAGGTTATCTTACAGGAAACATGAGTTATTTAAAACACAAGCTTTGCAAGTACATCTTCAAGGCTGCAAGAGCTAACATCGCTTTAAAATGCCCTGAGATGGGTGTCAAAATACAAGCTTTTTCAGAGTGGTTTTTAGCACACGTTTGTGGTTGATAGATGGTTGCTTTGCAGTCGCTAGGCTGTGTGATTTTTTTAAACCTGTTTTATGGTTCAGCAGGTGAAAATGGTGTGTCTAATTACTTAGAAAAGTAGCAACACACTCTCCTCAACAAGATGTTTTGAAAAATCAATTATGTCTGGAGCACAAACGCTGTAGGATGAGCAATAGCGAGGTTGTTTTGATTAATACGCACACCAAAATGTAGTCGACTAGAAAAACGAATAGAAGCAGATGTCAGGATTGGTAATTGGTGACCACAGGTCAACTCATTCCAGACTGATGTTTCCATTGGATCGCCAACGCCATTTAACATCCAGCTAAACTCGCCGTGACCGGGTGACGTTTCCAACACAATCCTGAAAAAACAGAGAATGAGAAAAAGAATAGAATTCAATAAATAGTTGAAATAGTCAACATTTCGAACATCCTAACCTATATGAGTTCCTTTCTTCTGTTGAACACCAAAGAAGATATCTGGGAGAAAGTTGGTAAACAAACTATGCTAGTCAATCGTTACTGGCAACTGTTTCCCAACATTCTTCAAAATATCTTCTATGGTGTTCAACAGAAGACACTCATACAGGTTTGAAGCAACACTAGGGTGAGTAAATTACAGAATTTTTATTTCTGTGTAAACTGTTTCTTTATTCTCGACACATCTCGACTTTATTCTCGTAATTTCCACTTCATTCTAGAATCATTTATTCGAAACATTTTTACTTTATTCTCATGATATCGACTTTATTCTAAAAACATTTTCATTTTATTCTAGAAACATTTCGACTTCATTTTCGTAATTTCGACTTTATTCTAGAAACATTTATTCAAAACATTTCAACTTTATTTCGAAACATTTAGACTTTATTGTCGTAATTTCAACTTTATTTTTGTAATTTCAACTTTATTCTCGTAATTTCGACTTTATTCTTGAAACATTTCAACTTTATTCTTGAAACATTTCAACTTTATTTTCGGAATTTCAACTTTATTCTCATAATTTCAACTTTATTCTCATAATTTTGACTTTATTCTCGTAATTTAGACTTTATTCTCGAAACATTTCGACTTTATTTTCGTAATTTCAACTTTATTC
>VONZ01003588.1:0-19257 GCA_012976165.1 Labeo catla
TTTTCGTAACATTTTGAGTTTTTGTTTTGGTTTTATAAGCTTTTGGGTATATGTGGCCACGCCCCTATTGTAAATGGCCCTATTACAGCTAACCAAAGGACAAAATTCAACATTTTTTTGATAATTATTGATCTAGAGAGTCCAGAGAATATTACTGCAGTGGTTTGATCGAGATTGAGTGAAAAACCTAGGACTAGTTCGCAAAAGTAGGTTTTTGACATATTTGTGAATATTTAATGAACGATTTGATTGACAGCAATGGTTCTTGAGGCAAAGTTGTTCATCATGAGGAGATCTATCAAATGATATGCATATTGTGTGGATGTGTGAAACACCACGTGATTAGAGAGCCATAAAACTCGTTAGCGCCAACTAGTGGTCGATTTCTTTCAAAATTCTTACAGACCTTTAGGGCCATGAGTCGAACATGCCCAGTGAGTTTCGTTCCGATCGGCCTCCGTTAACCTTGTCTAATAGGTGCTCAAAATTCATTGGCCGATGGCGGCCATGTTTTTTCTGAGATACGCCTATGTCCTCATAGACCTTGATGTCACATTGGACAAAGACACTGCATACCAATTTTCAGGTCGATCGGACCAACGATTGCATAGTTATAGTCATTTTTATATTTTTTCCATGTTATAGCGCCACCAAGTGGTCAAGCGCCGCAATTTTTTTTTAATTTGACCAAAGATTGAGCTCTTACAAACGTGTACCGAGTTTGGTGATGATATGTCATTCTGTTCATGAGTTATAGCCATTTTAGTAAAAATGGCCCCGCCTCTTTCGAACGTTTTGGCGCCCCTTTGCGACCGTAAGTCAAAATTTTTAAAATCAAACTTTTTTTTGATAATTATTGATCTTCACTCTCCAGAGAACATTTCTGCACTGGTTTGGTTCCGATCGGGCGAAAAACCTAGGACTAGTTCGCAAAAGTAGGTTTTTAACAAATTTCAAAATGGCGGAAAAATTTGCATACCGGAAATGAAATCGGAGATAGCCATTTTGTTTTGATTGAGCCAAGGATTCCAATGATATAAGACACTTCAGTGTTCGACAACCGGTTTAGGAGTTATGATCGATTTCACAATTTTGTTCGCTGTAGCGCCACCTATAGGCCGATTGGGGTGAGTCTTTGTCAGAACGTCCCCTCAGGGAGCTCTACCTTCTGGCCAAGTTTCAGCTCTCTAGGCCTTACGGTTTGGTCTGCACGATCAGTTTTAGCTGAAAAGAATAATAATAATAATCCTGACAATTACAATAGGGTTTCAGCACTGCGTGCTCGAACCCCTAAATATAGCTGCAAGCAGCAATTACCGGGGTTCGAGCATATAAGGCCTTTAAGGTGGTATGCTTAGGGTCTAGGCCAACCTGGATTCATGGCTGACAGTAAAACACATCCAAAATGGACAATATGCTCACAGAAATACACACACAGAAACGAAAAGGTTAAACTAATATATTAATACTGAATAAATATGTTTACACACACAGAGACATACATGCATACACATTTTCTTGTACAGATATTTGAAATAAATGATATGGGCCAACACTTTTACTTGCAAGTATTCTCTTTGTAACAGTTTGTGTCTTTTTCCGATTTCACTGTAATCATAATGTGGCATAATTGTAAAAAACTGATATGTCTGTATGAACAAAATTTTAAGCTTTGCCTAAATGTGATTTTAAATGTTATAACAGTGATTTTATAAGTGTTAATCGATCATCAAACCTATTAAAAACAGTTCTGTTCAGCTGAATAAGCCCATTAGTGGTATTCTACTGACATCTAGTGCTTATTATTGCAATTTCATGCAATGTCTCATACAAACACTGAGATTTTAAACATCATAACTATTATAGTGTTATTTTTGCCCAGTCTCTCTTAAATTTTGCATATTTGTTTAGAATGAGATTATTTGTCATTTTTGTAACAGTTTTGAGACGTTGCAAGCTTTCTTTTAAAAATGTTAGGCTTTTGGGTACAGTACATTTAAAGAACATATTTAAAGAACAGTTGGATTGACAGCAATGGTCTTAGACAAAAAATTGTTGAGAATGAGGAGATCTATCATATGGTATGAAGATCTAGTGTTTTTGTGAAAAAATGAGCATTTTTTAGCAATTCGAGGCCAATTACAATAGAAATGTTGTGTTTTTGAAGCCTTTTTTAACTGTTATAGCGCCACCTATGATCCGATGCTATGGTTGCTATGGTTTTAGGATGCAGTCCAACCCAAAATATATGGCTAACACTACAGCACATCTATGATGGACAATACAATCACAAACACAGAATATGAAATAGTTAAACTATTATATTAAAGTTCATTAAGCATTATTACACACACACACACACACACACATTTTGTTGCACATAAGAGATTTCGGTCATAAATAGTAGGTGACAAAATGCTTACTGTAAGTCTTATGTTTTTAAGAGTTTATATATCATTTTCAGGTTTCACTGTAATCATAATATTGCATAATTGTCAAATGTAATACATCTGTATAAATGAAGTGGTAAAGTTTTACTAAATGTGATTTGAAATGATATAACATTGATTTAGTATCATCTTTGTATGAAATTAAAGCTTTAAACCATGAAAATGCACTGTTCTAGTCATTTCAGTGACCCATTAGTGGTCTTCTACTGCCATCTAGTGGTTATAGTTGCAATTTCACGTTTTAAAGAGAGATCCATTACTTTTAAGCTTTATAACTGTTACATGGCCTTTTTTGCCTAACGTCTATGAAATGTATGTTTGTTTAAAATCGTATGATGCTGATTTTACTTAGGTTTGTGAAATTTTGTTTTCTTTTAGGTTTTATAGACTTTTGGGTACAGTAGCTCATGATCATCTTATTATGTGGCCACATCCATGATGGAGAATACACTCACAAACAGAAATTAAATAGTTAAACTGTTACATTAATGTTCATTAAGCATTACTGCACACATTTTGTTGCACATAAGAGATTTGTGTATTAAATGGTAGGTGACAAAATGTTTAGTGCAAGTCTTTTTAAGATTTTATATATAATTTTCAGGTTTCACTGTAATCATAATCTTGTATTATTGTCAAATATGATATATGTGTTTAAATGAAGTGTTAAACTTTGACTAAATGTGATTTGAAATGTTATAACAGTGATTTAGTCTTTTCATGAATTGAAATAAATGGAAAATCTGTGAATAGCACTGTTCATTTCAATGAGCCATTAGTGGTCTTCTACTGCCATCTAGTGGTTATAGTTGTAATTTCATGACATTTTAAAGAGCGATGCATAGTTTTTGAGCTTTATAACTGTTACATTGCCTTTTTTTGCCTGGTGTCTTTAAAATGCAGGCTTTTTTAGAATCATATGATGATGATTTGACTTAGGTTTGTGAAATTTTCTTTTCTTTTAGGTTTTATAGACTCGGGTACAGTAGATCATGATCTTATTATTAAGTGGCTATCTAAATGGTAGGGATGTGACGAGACCAGTCGGATTTCGCGAGATCTCGTGACAGTATCCTCCCACAACATTTTGCCGTGTTTACATTAGAGCTGCACTATTAATCCTTAAAATATTGAGGTGTCGATTCAAACACCCAAGCGATCTTATTCCTAAATGACAACCCGTTATCTTTGTCTATTAGGACTGTTTCACATCGCCAGTGTCAGTGGAGCGTGAAAAGCAGGTTTTGTCGCTGCCATGTTAATGAATCAGAAGATCGGAGTAAATGTGAACGCAGAAAGAGCAACACAAACAGTCTTTTCCACCACATTATAATGATTATTTCTGTGTTACAGATATTTAAATAATAGAAGTACTGGGATAAAAGTTTATAGTTTGGGCATAAACACTTATTGTCTACAGTAGCGATAAAAACGAAAGTATTTTAACACGTGTATCTATTGTCCCGCTTATCCTCTTCCGCCAGGAGGTGGCGACAACTGCCCGTTTAAAAAAAAAGGTATGTCATTAAATCATTCATTCAGGAAATTTCAATAGTCAAACAAGTCTTAATGAAGTGAGACACTGTCTCCTTTATTGAATGTTTTTTTTTTTTTTATTTTGTTTAAATGAATATATGTTTTTAAAAGACTTAAGCAATGAACAGTTTGTCATTTGCCATTTACCATACACAGCTTGTGTTTTGAAGCCTTTTTAACTCTTATAGCGCCACCTATGGTCCGATCTTCGCGAAACTTTGCATGCTTGTTAAGAATCATCTGACACATGTTTTCACCAATTTTAGTAACGTTTTGAGTTTTTCTTTAGTTTTGATAGGCTTTTGGGTATATGTGGCCACGCCCCTGTTGTAAATGACCCTGTTATAGTTAACCGAAGGACAAAATTCAACATTTTGTTGATAATTATTGATCTAGAGAGTCCAGAGAATATTACTGCAGTCGTTTGATCGAGATTGAGCAAAAAACCTAGGACTAGTTCGCAAAAGTAGGTTTTTGACATATTTGTGAATAATTAATGAACGGTTTGATTGACATCAATGGTTCTTGAGGCAAAGTTGTTCATCATGAGGAGATCTATCAAATGATATGTATATTGTGTGGATGTGTGAAACACAACGTGATTACAGAGCCATAAAACTCGTTAGCGCCAACTAGTGGCCGATTTGTTTCAAAATTCTTACAGACCTTTAGGGCCATGAGTCGAACATGCCCAGTGAGTTTCGTTCCGATCGACCTCGGTTAACCTTGTCTAATAGGTGCTCAAACTTCATTGGCCAATGGCGGCCATGTTTTTTGAGATACGCCAATGTTCTCATAGACCCTTATGGCACATTGGACAGAGACACTGCATACCAATTTCCAGGTTGATTGGACTGATGGTTGCGAAGTTATAGCCATTTTTATGTTTTTTCTGTATTATAGCGCCACCAAGTGGTCAAGCTCCGCAATTTTTTGAATTTGACCAAAGGCTGAGCTTTTACATATGTGTTCTGAGTTTGATGATGATATGTCATTCTGTTCCAAAGTTATAGCCTTTTTAGTGAAAGTGGCCCCGCCTCTTTTGAACGTTTTGGCGCCCCTTTGTGACCGTGAGTCAAAAGTTTAACTTTTTTTTGCTAATTATTGATCTAGGGAGTCTGGAGAACTGTGCTGCAGTGGTTTGATCGAGATCGAGTGAATAACCTAAGACTAGTTCGCAAAAGTAGTTTTTTCACATATTTGTGAATATGTAATAAACGACTTGATTGAAAGCAATGGTTCTTGAGGCAAAGTTGCTCAGCATGAGGAGATCTATCATATGGTATGAAGTTCTAGTGTTTCTGTGATTATATGAGCATGTTATAGCAATTTAAGGCAATTCACTTTTGAAATTTCGTGTTGTTGAAGCCTTTTTAACTGTCATAGCGCCACCTATGGTCCGATCTCCATGAAATTTTACATGCTTGTTAAGAGTCATCTGACACATGTTTTCTCCAACTTTTGTAAAGTTTTGAGTTTTTGTTTAGGTTTGATAGGCTTTTGGGTATATGTGGCCACGCCCATTTTCTAAATGACCCCGTTATAGCTACCCAAAGGACAAAATTCCTAATTTTTTTGATAATTATTGATCTAGAGAGTCTGGAGAACTGCGCTGCAGTGGTTTGATCGAGATTGAGCGAAAACCCTAGGACTAGTTCGCAAAAGTAGGTTTTTCACATATTTGTGAATAATTAATGAATGATTTGATTGACAGCAATGGTTCTTGAGGCAAAGTTGCTCAGCATGTGGAGATCTATCAAATGATATGCATATTGTGTGGATGTGTGAAACGCCACGCGAGTGAGGCATGTTACAGTGGCAAAAACCTCGTTAGCGCCAACTAGCGGCCGATTTCTTTCAAAATTCTTACAGACCTTTAGGGCCATGAGTCGAACATGCCCAGTGAGTTTCGTTCCGATTGACCTTCGTTAACCTTGTCTAATGGGTGCTCAAAATTCATTGGCCGATGGCGGCCATGTTTTTTGAGATACGCCAATGTTCTCATAGACCCTTATGGCACATTGGACAGAGACACTGCATACCAATTTTCAGGTCGATCAGACTAACGATTGCATAGTTATTGCATTTTTATGTTTTTTCAGGCTTATAGCGCCATCAAGTGACAGAGCTGTGCAATTTTTTTTATTTGACCAAAGATTAAGCTTATACACATGTGTACCGAGTGTGGTGAAGATATCTCATTTGGTTCCTGAGTTATAGCCATTTTAGTAAAAATGGTCCTCCACCTGACAAACTTTTTGGGGCCCCTTCGCAACGATGAGTCAAAATTTCAACTTTTTTTTGATAATTATTGATATTCAGTGTCCAGAGAACATTTCTGCACTGGTTTGGTTCCGATCGGGCGAAAAACCTAGGACTAGTTAGCAAAAGTAGGTTTCGGACATTCGGCCATTTTGCGGAAAAACCGGGCTTCGTACGAAAAATCTGCGCCAGTGCACTTTTGTGCGTATTGACCCAAGGATTGCAACGATGTAAATTTTTTGAGTCTACGACAAAAAATGTACGAGCTAGGGCCAAAAACGTAAAAAAAGTTAGTTTTTTGCGCTGTAGCGCCACCTTTAGGCCGATTGGGCCGGTTCTTTGCGCCTGAGTAGCGAGGAGGACTACTACCTTCTGACCCAGTTTCAGCTCTCTAGGCCTTACGGTTTGGGCTGCACGATCAGTTCTAGGGAAGAATAATAATAATAATAATAATAATAATAATAATAATAATAAAAAAAATCCTAACAATTACAATAGGGTTTCAGCGCTACGCGCTCGAACCCCTAAATATAGCTGCAAGCAGCAATTACCGGGGTTCGAGCATTTAAGGCCTTTGAGGTGGTATGCAAAGTTGTTCAGAATGAGGGGATATATCATACAGATGTAAGTGTAAGATCTAGTGTTTGTGTGAATAGATGAGCATTTTTTAACAATTTGAGGCCATTTACCATAGAAATCTTGTTTTTAAAGCCTTTTTAGCTGTTATAGCGACACCTATGCTCCGATCTCCATGAAACTTTGCATGCTTGTTAAGAATCATCTGACACATGTTTTCACCAATTTTTGTAAAGTTTTGAGTTTTCGTTTTGGTTTTATAGGCTTTTGGGTATATGTGGCCACGCCCCTTTGTAAATTAACCCAGTTATAGCTAATCAAAGGAAAAAAATCAACATTTTTTTTGATAATTATTGATCTAGAGAGTCCAGAGAATATTACTGCAGTGGTTTGATCGAGATTGAGCAAAAAACCTAGGACTAGTTCGCAAAAGTAGGTTTTTCACATATTTGTGAATAATTAATGAACGATTTGATTGACAGCAATGGTTTTTGAGGCAAAGTTGTTCATCATGAGGAGATCTATCAAATGATATGCATATTGTGTGGATGTGTGAAACACCACGTGATTACAGAGCCATAGAATTCGTTAGCGCCAACTAGTGGCCGATTTCTTTCAAAATTCTTACAGACCTTTAGGGCCATGAGTTGAACATGCCCACCGAGTTTCGTTCCGATCGACCTCCGTTAACCTTGTCAAATAGGTGCTCAAACTTCATTGGCCAATGGCGGCCATGTTTTTTGAGATACGCCAATGTCCTCATAGACACTTGTGCCCCTTTGGTCCAAGAGACTGCATACTAATTTTCAAGTCAATCGGACTAACGGCGGTGTATTTATAGCCAATAATATGTTTTTTCAGTTTTATAGCGCCACCAAGTGGTCAAGCTCCGCAATTTTTTTGATTTGACCAAAGATTAAGCTTATACATATATGTACGAAGTTTGGTGAAGATATCTCATTCCTTTCAAAAGTTATAGCCATGTTAGTAAAAGTGGCCCCGTCACTTTGGAACGTTTTGGTGGCCCTTTGTGACCGTGAGTGAAAAGTTCAACTTTTTTTTGATAATTATTGATATTCAGTGTCCAGAGAATATTTCTGCACTGGTTTGGTTCCGATTGGGTGAAAAACCTAGGACTAGTTCGCAAAAGTAGGTTTCGGATTCACGTCCATTTTTCGGGGTCAACCGTGCGTCGCAGCTCAAAAATTTCACACTCCACTTTTGTTCGGGCTGACCCAAGGAACGCAAAGATGTAAAGTTTTTGAGTCTACGACAAACGGTTTACGAGCTTAGGCCAATAAACTGATAAATTTTAGTTTTTTGTGCTGTAGCGCCACCTTTAGGCCGATTAGGCTCAGTCTTTGTCAGAATGTCCCCACAGGGAGCTCTACCTTCTGGCCAAGTTTCAAGTCTCTAGGCCTTACAGTTTGGGCTGCCCATTCAGTTTTAGGGTAAAAAAAAAAAAATCCTATCAATTACAAATAGATAATATAGCTGCAAGCAGCAATTACCGGGGTTCGAGCAGTTAAGGCCTTTAAGGTGCTATGCAAAGTTGTTCAAAAGATTTGTCATATGATATGAAGATCTATTGTTTGTGTGAATATATGAGCATTTTTTCAGCAATTTGAGACCATTTACCATAGAAATCCAGTGTTTTTGAAGCTTATAGAGCAACCTATGGTCCGATCTCCATGAAACATTGCATGCTTGTTAAGAGTGATCTGACACATGTTCTTACCAATTTTCAGAAAGTTTTGAGTTTTTGTTTAGGTTTTATAGGCTTTTGGGTATATGTGGCCACACCCATTTTGTAAATGTCCACGTTATAGCTAACCAAAGGATAAAATTCTAAATTTTTTTGATAATTATTGATCTAGAGAGTACAGAGAATATTACTGCAGTGGTCTGCTCAACCTAGAACTAGTTCGCAAAAGTAGGTTTTTGACATATTTGTGAATATTTAATGAATGATTTGATTGACAGTAATGGTTCTTGAGGCAAAGTTGTTCATTATGAGGAGATCTATCAAATGATATGCATATTGTGTGTATGTGTGAGACACCACGTGATTACAGAGCCAAAAAACTTGTTAGCGCCAACTAGTGGTTGATTTGTTTCAAAATTCTTACAGACCTTTAGGGCCATGAGTCAAACATGCCAAGTGAGTATCGTTCCGATCGGCCTTCGTTAACCTTGTCTAATGGGTGCTTAAACTTCATTCGATGGTGGCCATGTTTTTTGAGATATGCCAATGTCCTTATAGACACTTATGGCACATTGGACAGAGACACTGCATACCAATTTTCAGGTCGACTGGACAGTCGGTTGCTAAGTTATAGCTATTTTTATGTTTTGTCTGTATTATAGTGCCACCAAGTGGTCAAGCTCCGCAATTTGTTGGATTTTACCACAGATTTAGCTTGTACACATGTGTTCTGAGTTTGGTGATGATACATCATTCTGTTCAAAAGTTATAGCCATTTTAGTAAAAGTAGCCCCGCCTCTTTCGAACGTTTTGGCGCCCCTTTGCGACCGTGAGTCAAAAGTTTAACTTTTTTTTGATAATTATTGATCTAGGGAGTCTGGAGAACTGTGCTGCAGTGGTTTGATCGAGATTGAGTGAATAATCTAGGAATAGTTCGCAAAAGTAGGTTTTTCACATATTTGTGAATATGTAATAAATGACTTGATTGACAACAAAGGTTCTTGAGGCAAAGTTGCTCAGCATGAGGAGATCTATCATATGGTGTTAAGTTCTAGTGTTTCTGTGATCATATGAGTATGTTATAGCAATTTAAGGCAATTTACTTTTGAAATTTCGTGTTTTTGAAGGCTTTTTAACTGTCATAGCGCCACCTATGGTCCGATCTCCATGAAATTTTACATGCTTCTTAAGAGTCATCTAACACATGTTTTCTCCAACTTTTGTAAAGTTTTGAGTTTTTGTTTAGGTTTTATAGGCTTTTGGGTGATTTTGGTCACACCCCTTTTGTAAATGACCCAGTTATAGCTAACCGAAGGAAAAAATTCCACATTTTTTTGATAATTATTGATCTAGAGAGTCCAGAGAATATTACTGCAGTGGTCTGATCGAGATTGAGCAAAAAACCTAGGACTAGTTCGCAAAAGTAGGTTTTTCACATATTTGGGAATATTTAATGAACGACTTCAATGACAACAATAGTTCTTGAGGCAAAGTTGTTCAGGATGAGGAGCTCTATCAAATGATATGAAGATCTAGTGTTTGTGTGAATATATGAGCATGTATTTAGCCATTTGAAGCCATTTACCATACACAGCTTGTGTTTTTGAAGCCTTTTTAACTGTTATAGCGCCACCTATGGTCCGATATTCACAAATCCTTGCATGCTTGTTAAGAGTCGTTTGACACATGTTCTCAACAATTTTTGTAAAGTTTTGAGTTTTCGTTTAGGTTTTATAGGCTTTTGGGTGTATGTGGCCATGCCCATTTTGTAAATGACCCCGTTACAGCTAACCGAAGGACAAAATTCAACATTTTTTTGATAATTATTGATCTAGAGAGTCCAGAGAATATTACTGCAGTGGTTTGATAGAGATTGGGCAAAAAACCTAGGACTAGTTCGCAAAAGTAGGTTTTTCATATATTTGTGAATATTTAATGAGCGATTTGATTGACAGCAATGGTTCTTGAGGCAAAGTTGTTCATCATGAGGAGATCTATCAAATGATATGCATATTGTGTGGATGTGTGAAACACCACGTGATTACAGAGGCAAGAAAACTCGTTAGCGCCAACTAGTGGCCCGATTTCTTTCAAAATTCTTACAGACCTTTAGGGCCATGAGTCGAACATGCCCAGTGAGTTTCGTTCCGATCGGCCTTCGTTAACCTTGTCTAATAGGTGCTCAAATTTCATTGGCTGATGGCAGCCATGTTTTTTGAGATACGCCAATGTCCTCATAGACCCTTATGGCACATTGGACAGAGACACTGCATACCAATTTTCAGATTGATCGGACCAACAATTGCATAGTTATAGTCATTTTCATGTTTTTTCCACCTTATATTGCCACCAAGTGGTCAAGCCCCGCAATTGTTTTGATTTGACCAAAGATTGAGCTTGTACATATGTGTACCGAGTTTGGTGATGATATGTCATTCCGTTCAAAAGTTATAGCCATTTTAGTAAAAATGGCCCCGCCTCTTTCGAACGTTTTGGCGCCCCTTTGCGATCGTGAGTCAAAATTTCAACTTTTTTTTTGATAATTATTGATCTTCACTCTCCAGAGAACATTTCTGCACTGGTTTGGTTCCGATTGGTCGAAAAACCTAGGACTAGTTCGCAAAAGTAGGGTTTTAACAAATTTCAAAATGGCGGAAAAATTTGCATACCGGAAATGAAATCGGAGATAGCCATTTTGTTTTGATTGAGCCAAGGATTCCAATGATATAAGACACTTCAGTGTTCGACAAACGGTTTAGGAGTTATGATCGATTTCACAATTTTGTTCGCTGTAGCGCCACCTATAGGCCGATTGGGGTGAGGCTTTGTCAGAACGTCCCCTCAGGGAGCTCTACCTTCTGGCCAAGTTTCAGCTCTCTAGGCCTTACGGTTTGGTCTGCACGATCAGTTTTAGCGGAAAAGAATAATAATAATAATCCTGACAATTACAATAGGGGTTCAGCACTGCGTGCTCGAACCCCTAAATATAGCTGCAAGCAGCAATTATCGGGGTTCGAGCATTTTAAGGTCTTTAAGGTGGTATGCTTAGGGTCTAGGCCAACCTGGATTCATGGCTGACAGTAAAACACATCCAAAATGGACAATATGCTCCCAGAAATACACACACAGAAACGAAAAGTTTAAACTAATATATTAATACTGAATAAATATGTTTACACACACAGAGACATACATGCATACACATTTTCTTTTACAGATATTTGAAATAAATGATATGGGCCAACACTTTTACTTGCAAGTATTCTCTTTGTAACAGTTTGTGTCTTTTTCAGATTTCACTGTAATCATAATGTGGCATAATTGTAAAAAACTGATATGTCTGTATGAACAAAATTTTAAGCTTTGCCTAAATGTGATTTTAAATGTTATAACAGTGATTTTATAAGTGTTAATCGATCATCAAACCTATTAAAAACAGTTCTGTTCAGCTGAATAAACCCATTAGTGGTCTTCTACTGACATCTAGTGCTTATTATTGCAATTTCATGCAATGTCTCATACAAACACTGAGATTTTAAACATCATAACTATTATAGTGTTATTTTTGCCCAGTCTCTCTTGAATTTTGCATATTTGTTTAGAATGAGATTATTTGTCATTTTTGTCACAGTTTTGAGACGTTGCAAGCTTTCTTTTAAAAATGTTAGGCTTTTGGGTACAGTAGATTTAAAGAACATATTTAAAGATCAGTTGGATTGACAGCAATGGTCAAAAAATTGTTGAGAATGAGGAGATCTATCATATGGTATGAAGATCTAGTGTTTGTGTGAAAAAATGAGCATTTTTTAGCAATTTGAGGCCAATTACAATAGAAATGTTGTGTTTTTGAAGCCTTTTTAACTGTTATAGCGCCACCTATGATCCGATGCTATGGTTGCTATGGTTTTAGGATGTAGGCCAACCCAAAATATATGGCTAACACTACAGCACATCTATGATGGACAATACAATCACAAACACAGAATATGAAATAGTTAAACTATTATATTAAAGTTCATTAAGCATTATTACGCACACACACACACACACACATTTTGTTGCACATAAGAGATTTAGGTCATAAATAGTAGGTGACAAAATGCTTACTGTAAGTCTTATGTTTTTAAGAGTTTATATATCATTTTCAGGTTTCACTGTAATCATAATCTTGCATAATTGTCAAATGTAATACATCTGTATAAATGAAGTGGTAAAGTTTTACTAAATGTGATTTTAAATGATATAACATTGATTTAGTATCATCTTTGTATGAAATTAAAGCTTGAAACCATGAAAATGCACTTTTCTAGTCATTTCAGTGACCCATTAGTGGTCTTCTACTGCCATCTAGTGGTTATAGTTGCAATTTCACGTTTTAAAGAGAGATCCATTACTTTTAAGCTTTATAACTGTTACATGGCCTTTTTTGCCTAATGTCTATGAAATGTATGTTTGTTTAAAATCGTATGATGATGATTTTACTTAGGTGTGTGAAATTTTGTTTTCTTTTAGGTTTTATAGACTTTTGGGTACAGTAGCTCATGATCATCTTATTATGTGGCCACATCCATGATGGAGAATACACTCACAAACAGAAATTAAATAGTTAAACTGTTATATTAATGTTCATTAAGCATTACTGCACACACACAAACACACACATTTTGTTGCACATAAGAGATTTGTGTATTAAATGGTAGGTGACAAAATGTTTAGTGCTGTAATGTTTAAGATTTTATATATAATTTTCAGGTTTCACTGTAATCATAATCTTGTATTATTGTCAAATATGATATATGTGTTTAAATGAAGTGTTAAACTTTGACTAAATGTGATTTGAAATGTTATATAGTGATTTAGTCTTTGCATGAATTGAAATGAATGGAAATTCTGTGAATAGCACTGTTCATTTCAATGAGGCATTAGTGGTCTTCTACTGCCATCTAGTGGTTATAGTTGTAATTTCATGACATTTTAAAGAGCGATGCATAGTTTTTGAGCTTTATAACTGTTACATTGCCTTTTTTTGCCTGATGTCTTTAAAATGCAGGCTGGTTTAGAATCATATGATGATGATTTGACTTAGGTTTGTGAAATTTTCTTTTCTTTTAGGTTTTATAGACTCGGGTACAGTAGATCTTGATCTTATTATTAAGTGGCTATCTAAATGGTAGGGATGTGACGAGACCAGTCGGATTTCGCGAGATCTCGTGACAGTATCCTCCCACAACATTTTGCCGTGTTTACATTAGAGCTGCACTATTAATCCTTAAAATATTGAGGTGTCGATTCAAACACCCAAGCGATCTTATTCCTAAATGACACCACGTTATCTTTGTCTATTAGGACTGTTTCACATCGCCAGTGTCAGTGGAGCGTGAAAAGCAGGTTTTGTCGCTGCCATGTTAATGAATCAGAAGATCGGAGTAAATGTGAACGCAGAAAGAGCAACACAAACAGTCTTTTCACCCACATTATAATGATTATTTCTGTGTTACAGATATTTAAATAATAGAAGTACTGGGATAAAAGTTTATAGTTTGGGCATAAACACTTATTGTCTACAGTAGCGATAAAAACGAAAGTATTTTAACACGTGTATCTATTGTCACGCTTATCCTCTTCCGCCAGGAGGTGGCGACAACTGCCCGTTTAAAAAAAAGGTATGTCATTAAATCATTCATTCAGGAAATTTCAATAGTCAAACAAGTCTTAATGAAGTGAGACACTGTCTCCTTTATTGAATGTTTTTTTTTTTTTTATTTTGTTTGAATGAATATATGTTTTTAAAAGACTTAAGCAATGAACAGTTTGTCATTTGCCATTTACCATACACAGCTTGTGTTTTTGAAGCCTTTTTAACTGTTATAGCGCCACCTATGGTCCGATCTTCGCGAAACTTTGCATGCTTGTTAAGAATCATCTGCCACATGTTTTCACCAATTTTCGTAACGTTTTGAGTTTTTCTTTAGTTTTGATAGGCTTTTGGGTATATGTGGCCACGCCCCTGTTGTAAATGACCCTGTTATAGTTAACCGAAGGACAAAATTCAACATTTTGTTGATAATTATTGATCTAGAGAGTCCAGAGAATATTACTGCAGTAGTTTGATCGAGATTAAGCAAAAAACCTAGGACTAGTTCGCAAAAGTAGGGTTTTAAGATATTTGTGAATAATTAATGAACGGTTTGATTGACAGCAATGGTTCTTGAGGCAAAGGTGTTCATCATGAGGAGATCTATCAAATGATATGAAGATCTAGTGTTTGTGTGAATATTTGAGCATGTATTTAGCCATTTGAAGCCATTTACCATACACACATTGTGTTTTTGAAGCCTTTTTAACTGTTATAGCGCCACCTATGGTCCGATCTTCACGAAACTTTGCATGCTTGTTAAGAGTCATCTGACACATGTTTTCTCCAACTTTTGTAAAGTTTTGAGTGTTTGTTTAGGTTTGATAGGATTTTGGGTATATGTGACCACGCCCCTTTTCTAAATGACCCCGTTATAGCTAACCAAAGGACAAAATTCCACATTTTTTTGATAATTATTGATCTAGAGAGTCTGGAGAACTGCGCTGCAGTGGTTTGATCGAGATTGAGCAAAAACCCTAGGACTAGTTCGCAAAAGTAGGTTCTTCACATATTTGTGAATAATTAATGAACGGTTTGATTGACAGCAATGGTTCTTGAGGCAAAGTTGTTCATCATGCGGAGATCTATCAAATGATATGCATATTGTGTGGATGTGTGAAACACCACGTGATTACAGAGCCATAAAACTCGTTAGCGCCAACTAGTGACCGATTTCTTTCAAAATTCTTACAGACGTTTAGGGCCAGGAGTCGAACATGCCCAGTGAGATTCATTCCGATTGACCTTCGTTAACCTTGTCTAATAGGTGCTCAAACTTCATTGGCCAATGGCAGCCATGTTTTTTGAGATACGCCAATGTCCTCATAGGCCCTTATGGCACATTGGACAGAGACACTGCATACCAATTTTCAAGTCAATCGGACTAACGGCGGTGCATGTATAGCCAATAATATGTTTTTTCAGTTTTATAGCGCCACCAAGTGGTCAAGCTCCGCAATTTTTTTGATTTGACCAAAGATTACGCTTATACATATGTGTACCAAGTTTGGTGAAGATATCTCATTCCTTTCAAAAGTTATAGCCATTTTAGTAAAAGTGGCCCCGTCACTTTGGAACGTTTTGGTGGCCCTTTGTGACCGTGAGTGAAAAGTTCAACTTTTTTTTGATAATTATTGATATTCAGTGTGCAGAGAATATTTCTGCACTGGTTTGGTTCCGATTGGGTGAAAAACCTAGGACTAGTTCGCAAAAGTAGGTTTCGAATTCACGTCCATTTTTCGGGGTCAACCGTGCGTCGCAGCTCAAAAATTTCACACTCCACTTTTGTTCCGGCTGACCCAAGGAACGCAACGATGTAAAGTTTTTGAGTCTACGACAATCGGTTTACGAGCTTAGGCCAATAAACTGATACATTTTAGTTTTTTGCGCTGTAGCGCCACCTTTAGGCCGATTAGGCTCAGTCTTTGTCAGAATGTCCCCACAGGGAGTTCTACCTTCTGGCCAAGTTTCAAGTCTCTAGGCCTTACGGTTTGGGCTGCCCATTCAGTTTTATGGGAAAAAAAAAATATCCTAACAATTACAAATAGATAATATAGCTGCAAGCAGCAATTATCGGGGTTCGAGCATTTTAGGGTCTTTAAGGTGGTATGCTTAGGGTCTAGGCCAACCTGGATTCATGGCTGACAGTAAAACACATCCAAAATGGAGAATATGCTCACAGGAATACACACACAGAAACAAAAAGTTTAAACTAATATATTAATACTGAATAAACATGTTTACACACACAGAGACATACATGCATACACATTTTCTTGTACAGATATTTGAAATAAATGATATGGGCCAACACTTTTACTTGCAAGTATTCTCTTTGTAACGGTTTGCGTCTTTTTCAGATTTCACTGTAATCATAATGTGGCATAATTGTCAAATGTAATACATCTGTATAAATGAAGTGGTAAAGGTTTACTAAATGTGATTTGAAATGATATAACATTGATTTAGTATCATCTTTGTATGAAATTAAAGCTTGAAACCATGAAAATGCACTGTTCTAGTCATTTCAGTGACCCATTAGTGGTCTTCTACTGCCATCTAGTGGTTATAGTTGCAATTTCACGTTTTAAAGAGATATCCATTACTTTTAAGCTTTATAACTGTTACATGGCCTTTTTTGCCTAATGTCTATGAAATGTATGTTTGTTTAAAATCGTATGATGATGATTTTACTTAGGTTTGTGAATTTTTGTTTTCTTTTAGGTTTTATAGACTTTTGGGTACAGTAGCTCATGATCATCTTATTAAGTGGCCACATCCATGATGGAGAATACACTCACAAACAGAAATTAAATAGTTAAACTGTTACATTAATGTTCATTAAGCATTACTGCACACATTTTGTTGCACATAAGAGATTTGTGTATTAAATGGTAGGGGACAAAATGTTTAGTGCAAGTCTTTTTAAGATTTTATATATAATTTTCAGGTTTCACTGTAATCATAATCTTGTATTATTGTCAAATATGATATATGTGTTTAAATGAAGTGTTAAACTTTGACTAAATGTGATTTGAAATGTTATAACAGTGATTTAGTCTTTGCATGAATTGAAATAAATGTAAAATCTGTGAATAGCACTGTTCATTTCAATGAGCCATTAGTGGTCTTCTACTGCCATCTAGTGGTTATAGTTGTAATTTCATGACATTTTAAAGAGCGATGCATAGTTTTTGAGCTTTATAACTGTTACATTGCCTTTTTTTGCCTGATGTCTTTAAAATGCAGGCTGGTTTAGAATCATATGATGATGATTTGACTTAGGTTTGTGAAATTTTCTTTTCTTTTAGGTTTTATAGACTCGGGTACAGTAGATCATGCTCTTATTATTAAGTGGCTATCTAAATGGTAGGGATGTGACGAGACCAGTCGGATTTCGCGAGATCTCGTGACAGTATCCTCCCACAACATTTTGCCGTGTTTACATTAGAGCTGCACTATTAATCCTTAAAATATTGAGGTGTCGATTCAAACACCCACGCGATCTTATTCCTAAATGACAACGAGTTATCTATGTCTATTAGGACTGTTTCACATCGCCAGTGTCAGTGGAGCGTTAGAAGCAGGTTTTGTCGCTGCCCATATTAATGAATCAGAAGGTCGGAGTAAATGTGAACGCAGAAAGTGCAAGACAAACAGTCTTTTCAACCACATTATAATCATTATTTCTGTGTTACAGATATTTAAATAGAAGAAGTACTGGGATAAAAGTTTATAGTTTGGGTATAAACACTTATTGTCTACAGTAGCGATCAAAACCAAAGTATTTTAACACGTGTATCTATTGTAACGCTTATCCTCTTCCGCCCGGAGGTGGCGACAACTGCCCGTTTAAAAAAAAAAAGTATGTCATTGAATCATTCATTCAGGAAATTTCAATGGTCAAACAAGTCTTAATGAAGTGAGACACTGTCTCCTTTATTGAATGCTTTTTTTTTTTATTTTGTTTAAATGAATATATGTTTTTAAAAGACTTAAGCAATGAACAGTTTGTCATTTGCCATTTACCATACACAGCTTGTGTTTTTGCAGCCTTTTTAACTGTTATAGCGCCACCTATGGTCCGATCTTCGCGAAACTTTGCATGCTTGTTAAGAATCATCTGACACATGTTTTCACCAATTTTCGTAACGTTTTGAGTTTTTCTTTAGTTTTGATAGGCTTTTTGGTATATGTGGCCACGCCCCTGTTGTAAATGACCCTGTTATAGTTAACCGAAGGACAAAATTCAACATTTTGTTGATAATTATTGATCTAGAGAGTCCAGAGAATATTACTGCAGTAGTTTGATCGAGATTAAGCAAAAAACCTAGGACTAGTTCGCAAAAGTAGGGTTTTAAGATATTTGTGAATAATTAATGAACGGTTTGATTGACAGCAATGGTTCTTGAGGCAAAGGTGTTCATCATGAGGAGATCTATCAAATGATATGAAGATCTAGTGTTTGTGTGAATATTTGAGCATGTATTTAGCCATTTGAAGCCATTTACCATACACACCTTGTGTTTTTGCAGCCTTTTTAACTGTTATAGCGCCACCTATGGTCCGATCTTCACGAAACTTTGCATGCTTGTTAAGAGTCATCTGACACATGTTTTCTCCAACTTTTGTAAAGTTTTGAGGGTTTGTTTAGGTTTGATAGGCTTTTGGGTATATGTGACCACGCCCCTTTTCTAAATGACCCCGTTATAGCTACCCAAAGGACAAAATTCCACATTTTTTTGATTATTATTGATCTAGAGAGTCTGGAGAACTGCGCTGCAGTGGTTTGATCGAGATTGAGCAAAAAACCTAGGACTAGTTCGCAAAAGTAGGTTCTTCACATATTTGTGAATAATTAATGAACGGTTTGATTGACAGCAATGGTTCTTGAGGCAAAGTTGTTCATCATGAGGAGATCTATCAAATGATATGCATATTGTGTGGATGTGTGAAACACCACGTGATTACAGCGCCATAAAACTCGTTAGCGCCAACTAGTGACCGATTTCTTTCAAAATTCTTACAGACGTTTAGGGCCATGAGTCGAACATGCCCAGTGAGTTTCATTCCGATTGATCTTCGTTAACCTT
>VONZ01003589.1:0-19245 GCA_012976165.1 Labeo catla
AGTTGCTAGCATGTTTCTAGCATGATTAGCCAGTTGCTAGCATGTTTCTAACATGATTAGCAAAGTTGCTAGCATGTTTCTAGCATGATTTGCAAGTTGCTAGCATGTTTCTAGCATGATTAGCCAGTTGCTAGCATGTTTCTAGGATGATTAGCAAAGTTGCTAGCATGTTTCTAGAATGATTAGCCAGTTGCTAGCATGTTTCTAGCATGATTAGCAAAGTTGCTAGCATGTTTCTAGCATGATTAGCAAGTTGCTAGCATGTTTATAGCATGACTAGCAAATTGCTAGCATAGATAGAGAGATAGAAAGGGTTAGATGATAGATAGATAGATAGTAATAGTTAGATGATAGATAGATAGTAATGGTTAGATAGATAGATAGATAGATAGATGAGTTTGAATGAGTTTGAATGGATTAGAAATACAGTACATAGAAGGAAGTTTGATTGAGTCTCAAAGGATTCTGGGGATTTTGACAGTTGGGATTTGAAAAGTGTTGGCTCATTTGAACATTCCGTCAATGTAAGTCTATGGGATTTTTCCCAGTTTTAAACGTCATTTTTAGGAAAACCGTAAGTCCGATCAGTTAGAAAAGATATAGCACACCCGGCCATATCAGTCTCAAGATCTGGGCTGAGTTTGGAGTTTGTAGAGTTAAAGCTCTAGGACGAGTTAGAGTTAACAGTTTTAGTAAGAAGAATAATAATAATAATAATAAGTTTAAATAGCATATCAGTAAGTTGGCTTTCTCAAGCCAACTTAATAATAAGTTTAAATAGCATATCAGTAAGTTGGCTTTCTCAAGCCAACTTAATAAGTATGTGAGATAATAATAGTGATGCTTCGCCTTTGGCAAGCACCACTAATAATAATAAAAATAGTAATCGTAATAGTAATAATGAAGTACGGGGTTGGTTACTCAAAAAGAAAAAAAAAACACTTAGGCACGCTTAGGCATAGCCTCATAGCATCATATTTTCTAGATTTTGGTTAACATTTTAAAAGAAGAAATGTTCAACCCTTTAAAGACATTAAAAGGGTCATCGGATGCTAAGTTCACTTTTTCATGTTGTTTGAACATTAATGTGTGTTGGCAGTGTATGTACAAATCTACCCTATAATGATAAAAATCCATGCAGCAGTTTTTAATTAATCTGTAAAAATAATATCCCCTTTTTCAAATCGAGCTATTCTCAGATGCCTGTCGTTGTGCCGTCACACCCACAGAGGCCGCTCCCACATTGACATGAGCTTTTTACCTCATATCAGCTGTCACAGTCCACCCTCTTTGTTTCGATTCTGGAGCAGGGATGTAAGTTAGACAAGAATATCTCCGATTGAGGTGTTGTGTTGCTGGATGTAATAATGAACATAGTGGTCATCATTTACTCCCGACATCTGAGCCGCTGAAGATGCAGTAGATTGTTTGTTTGTGAATGGATTGCGCCTCCCGATCTACATGTATATATGTTCACGCGAATCATTCATTCAATGCTGTTACATAGTACAGAAATGTTTCTACTTTAAAAGTGACTAGTTCCTTGTTTAGTTTTTTTCACTAAGTTGTCACACACCGGATTTTAATTATTACATTTCAAATAAATCTTTTTTGAAGTTGTGTTTATGTGTAAATGTGGGGGTGGGGCTTGAATTTTTTTTATTCTGCAAAAGGGGGACCCGGCAGAAAAAGTTTGGGAACCACTGATATAATCCAACTTTATTAAAACATTGCATACTGAAATATTCTGCAATTCGAGATCACAATAGTGTGCGAGATATGTATTTTTTTTTTTATTTGTAATTTAATGCATAAGTAGGCTAAATGTGAGCACAGTGCAGCAGTACTAGAAAATATGTGCTTTTCACATTATTGCAGATTGGGATTTAAAAGACAACTTTTTTTTTTTTCTCGTTTGTACTGAGCTCGAACTGTTGCAATGAATTAATTTAGACAACTAATAGAATGTTAAATATTGTCTGTTTGCATGTTCAGAGTTCAATGCTTCATCAGCACCATGAACTGAACTGGTCCATGCCATATTTGGAAACAGCTCCACCTGTCGGTCGTGAGATACCAAAAATGCTTATAACATTCAAACAGTCCGCCATTTTGAAATGTGTCATAAATTGCACAATCTTGTGAACCATTTGACATCTGCACAAAAATCGGTAGGGATTATCGACAGCATGTCCCGGAGGTACCTGAGAACCCATTATACTATATATACTACTTCTATTCCATACCCACCAGTCCCTGCTTAAAATTCACTCTGTGTTTACCACAATTAATACAATGCTCTCTTTGAATGATCCTCTCGTGGCAGATGTGGTGCCAAATTTCAATTCTCTCCCAAATTATTAACCAGGAAACCTGTTTGAACAGTAATTGCTACCAGCTTTCTTTCTGGAATTTAATCCAGCATAAAAAAAATCAGGTGCTACTAGATATCTGCATTAAATCAGACCTTTAGGTCAGTGGAGGTTGTGGGTTAAAAAAAAAAATGCTTTTACTGCATATTTACATCTACATTTTTGGCATTGTAGAATTTATTTCATAACCTCATAACTGCATTCTGACCCACATTTTATTCTTGTTTGTCTTTATTTTCAGATCATCTGCCTGTTTCTAACATTACCAGAGACTGTTCATCATCATCATCATCATCATCACCATCATCTTGTTCACTGGTGTGTTCAGTGGTGAATGTGAGTGATGTGAGTCTCTCCTGGTACAAAAGAAACAGTTTATTGTCCAGCATCAGTGTGTCTGATCTCAGCATCAGTCTCTCTCTACCTCTGGAGGTGGATTGTCTGGATGATTCCTACAGCTGTGTTGTGGCTTATTCATTCACCAACCAGACCACACATCTCACCAACACTCAACTATGTCAGCCATGTCCAGGTACATGTCACAGTCTTTCTAGATTTTCACTGATTGCTCCTTGATGAGAAATTTCTTTCCAAGTATTATTTTTAATTAATTTAACATCACTTTACTGACATCTCATCTTGACTTTTCTATGCTGAGATGCTTTTATTAAAATAAAGGGAAATATTTTCCCTCCAGTGACGAAACGGGAAACTAGTTTGTAAAGGTTAATTCATTTGTCATTTTCATTGTGTGCCAAATGTGGTACAGAGATTACACACTTCAGCTCCTATAATAAATGTCCTTCACTGGTAAAACTTTCATTGTGTTCTTTTATTTCCTTAGATTGCTCATTCTGTTGTCATGCTACTGAAGCTGTGACTCGATTGGTCATCTCTGCTGTGGTGGGCGTGGCTGCTGCTTTTATTATGGTGTATGACATCACATCCAGGAAAGGTGGAAAGTAGAGATGACAAAACAGACATCATCATCATCATCATCAAACCCTTGCAGATAAATTATATATTCTAACATTGTTGATGTGTCCAACCCTTGTCAGAATATTTTTACATTTAAACAAACTGGCTTATCAGTTCATATTGAATGACCTTATGAATTATAGTTTAGTTGTTTTAGTTATTTTGGCTAAACCATAACTGAGAATAATAGGTTTCTTTCACCAGGTGGATTTTGTTGTTGTTGTTGTTTGTTGTTGTTGTTGTTGTTGTTGTTGTGTTACAATAGAAATTTGATGTTGTCGAACCTTAGTCTTATTTCACTTTTTTTTTTTTAATTTGAGAAACTGGAACCAATTACTTTTAACTAGTTGAAGGTTTTTTTTTTTCCCTTCATATCCAATGACACTTCTTTTCATTATATACTTAGTGCAACTTGTGGCAGATATTTGCACCTCTGTATTGAAAACAGAATGCAATGTAATGTAATGTAATGTAATTTTGGCTGTTTCAGCCAGACATTGGTGGGTAGAGATACTGTAAATAGCTCTGATTTACGGGAAAAGACAATATCCAGGGTGTGTATGGGTTTGTGCTTTTGGTTGAATGAATCCTAGGATAGTAATTCTTTGTATCCACCTTATTCCTCAACGCGGAAATAAACCTATGGGCGAGACTTCTGGTTCATTAGCTGCTATAAGGAAATAACAAGAAGAAACCTGCATTAAATGGTAAAACTGTTTGTACTACAAACCAATGTGTTCATAGTTAAAATAATACATTAAAATAACATGGTAAGACATGATAATTTGCAATATCAAGCAGCTGGACACTATGAGACCGGAAGCCAGACCCATAAAATTTACAAACAGCCGCGCCCGCTCTTACAGGAAAAATAAGGTGGATATAGGAGGATTATTTGTGTAAGATAATTATAGGATAATTATTCTTTGTATAGGATAATTATTGGTGTCTTCTATGTACAGGATAATTATGGGGCTGACTTCCTTTAACCAGAAACTTTACAGATTTCCTGTATAATCAGTTTACAGAACAATACTAACATGCTTATATGTTTAAGCAATAACTGCTGCTGTGTGAGATCTATTGTACTTCACGTTGCTAAGGATATCAAAACACTAAAAATGTCTTGAAAGTACATGTATTGTGAAAAGTTCTAAACAAACAAGCATGATTAATTTCATATAATTCAGGTTATGTATTCATTATTATTTACATGTTTGTTGTTGTTACTCATAGAAAGCACTAGACAAAAGTAATAGAATCTTACAGGGTTTTTTTTTTTTTTTCCTAATAATGATGTCTGTTTCTTAGGCACATTTGATAGTTTCTTAATTAGGCTACTGTTTTTTTTTTGGTTTGTTTGTTTGTTTTTTTTTGTTTGTTTTTTTTTCCTTAAAACAGGAGTTTCAGACTCCTGAAGAACTACACTGTAAAAAAAAATGTTGAATCAACTTAAAATAATTTGTAACCTAGCTGCCTTAAAATTTTAAGTTCAGTCAACTCAAAAAAAAAAAGTTTATTCAACTTGAAATGTTAAATTATACTAAGTGACAACCTAGATATTTGAGTTGAATCCACTTAAAATTTGAATGCAGCTGTACTTAGTACAGCTTAACATTTCAAGTTGAATATATAGGTTATTGTTAACCCTGCCTGATTTAAATGTTTGAAAATAATTAACATTTGAAAACATTTGTTAGACATTTTAAAAAGTAATTAAAAGTAATCAGTTGCATTACTTCAATAAAGTTGAAATATACTACTCAATAGATTTTAAATTGCCTCCCCGAAAATGCTGGCACACCGACAGCATTTTTAGATTGGTCGGGTTGCCGACGGTGGTCCGAAGCAGCTGAATTTGTGCGCTGGCGGATCGCCAGTTCATTGACAGCGAAATGCAAGGAGAAAAAAAGAAAATAATCACTAGAAAAAGAATGCAACGACTGAAAATAGCTCTCAGATGTTATAACCTCATAATAAATTACTCGTGTCATATAAGATTTCTGGTTCAGGGTAATCACAGTAGCTAATAACTGTGCTAATAACTTTTCTGGGTAATTAGATCAACTAGATCTTATATTACGACACTCTCGTATCATAGTATAGGAAGTTTCAGGTTAAGGGTGAGGCTCAGAAAAACAGTTTGCTAACTGTTCGTCATTGATCCGTTTTTCTGAGCCTCACCCTGAACCAGAAATCCTATATATTCGGACTCGACTCGTGTCATGTATGTTATATTATAATAGAACTGACGAACACTCGGAGGACACATCTGATGGTCCTGATGGGAGATTCAGAGACAGACTACAGCTGGATCAACAGACTGGATCTCTGACCATTATCAAGACTGAAACCAATCACTCTGGTCGTTATGAGGTTGAGATCAGCAGCAGCAAACACACCATACACAAGACATTCAATGTGACTGTCAGTGGTGAGTAACTTAATGTAATGAATTTATTTAAATCAGCAGCACTGTGTCAGATTGTTGATTGTTAAAGTTAATGACAGTATTAAAATCCTTCTGTATGCTTCTGAATAATGTCTGAGTAGCTGTTCCTCAGTGTTCCATCATGTGTTGATACAGGTCAAGTGAAGACAGTATTAGTTATGGAGGGAGATTCTGTCATAGCTAACATCTCTGAAGGACGTTTTTCTGCATATGGTGGTCCTGTCGGAAAATTCCAAGACGGACTGAATAATGTCACAACTAAGCCGACCACACATGGTGAGTAACTCAAGTCTGTTAAATCTGTATCGTGTCTTGTGATGTTATTATCAGTCCTGTGTTGCCATTAAACACATGCTGTAGCATCCAGCAATACAGAAGGTAAACACTGTCAATGAGAACATCATAATCACTGAAACTACAATGGATGTTCTCTCTTGCTGTTTTGGGTTTCTCCTTAAAAATAATCAGATTCATATTTACTATGTTTTATTTAGAAGTTTAATGTGTCAAAGTGTTCAGTGTTATAGATCAGACTGATAGATTCACTTACACTAATGACTGTCTCTCTTTATTTGTTCCAGATTCAGGTCTGTCTTCCGGTGGGATAATAGGAATAGTTGCTGCTTGTATTATTGTTTTGGTGGTGATTGCAGCTATTTCAATGATTTGTGGTTGGTGCAAACTGTTGCTGTGCTGGTGGTAAGACGACTAACACCAGGACTCCAGACTATTAATTGAGAGCAGTGGCCCCAGCACCACTAAGTTCTACAGATGGTAGTGCCAGAAGCAGATTTGGTAGCACTGGGGAGTAGACTGTGGGCATATTAAAAATAAAGATTATTTAATTATAAAAATACTATCATTTTGCATTAATATGTGCCATTACTAAGAAGTTTACATGCTTATTTCTTGGTAATGCACGTTTGATTGTAAAGTACTAAGCTTGAGTTGAGAAGCAAAATTTACTTTTACTAACTTTTGTTATACTTTTATTAAATGTACAATTGTTCTTCTATAGCAGGGGTCAGAAAACTTGGTCCTGGAGAGCCGGTGTCCTGCAGAGTCTAAAATGTGCATGCAAATACACCTTTAAGTGCCACCTTAAAAAATTGATTAACCAATCTTGGAAACTGTTGTCTTTCGCCATTTGTCTGAGAATTGTATAATGAAGTTCCTGCATCTTTGTTTAATTTTAAACTGCCTTATACTCAAGTAATTCAAAATAAACATGTAGCTGGTGTACATGTAAAAAAGTGACATTAAGATATGCAGAACATATCATGAGTAATGTCAGTTAAACTTCAATTACTGTGTAACATTAATATTTTTAAAGTCAGCCTTCACCTTTTTTTGACTTAGCTCTGAAGCATTATTCTTGTCCATCTCTCATTTATTTATTTATGTTTAAACTATTTTTTCATGTTTTTGGTTTACACTTCCATTGTTCTTCAGATGTATTTTCAGAAATATATAATAAAGAAATTCAGATGAGCAGTTCCCTTTATTGAACACTACACTTCCCATTCCACTTTGCAGCATGATTTAAATTCACACAGTGCTACAAGCATTCGGGAGACCTTTTACCATATGAATGCATCCAGATATTATTTAATAACCCCTGCAGTAATTCATCCAGTAACTTTTGTTGTTAGGCTAGTGTAACCCAGGTGAAATTTAACTTAATAATCTTTTTTTTTTTTAAGTCATATTTCTTTTCTTAATGCTAACTTAAAATAAACTCAATAAAGTAAAGTTTAATTTTCAATCTTAAATTGTTTGCATTTCTGAAACAATATGCTGAACATGAGTTCTAACCTTCCCAGACCAAACATAGAGTTTGTTGAGTGAAAACTGAATTAGAATAAAGAAAAAAATGTCACTGAAACTAATAAACATTTTACATCTACAATAATCCGGATACATTTGAAAACGGAGTTTTCGTTTTAAAACGCTCTCTGTCCAGACTAGCGTTTTCAAGCGTTTTCCAAATGTTTCTCACCCACACTGAAACGTAGGAAAAGGATCATTTTATTTACGGAAATATTTCATCATTCACTGACGCCTCCATGTCGCGCTAAATCATGATTGATCTAAAAAATAGCAGCCCTTATGTTTTGCCGCAGGAGTCATGACAGCAACTGTGAATACATTTTCTGTCATCTTTTTAGGACTGTAATATGAAAAGCGTACAAATATATCTTTAGCAGCAGTGTGAAAGTGAATAGCACATAACTGCTTTAATGTGATGAAAAGCATCTTCTGGTTCTCAGAGATGGATTTGGTGCACATGTACACTGTTCCTATCAAATTAACTACAAATAATGTCTGCGTAATGATAAAGTCCATACTTCAGATACTTAACTTCTCTTCATTGCCTTAGCTGGCATAGCTGGGGGAAAAAATAGCTTGTTTAGCTAAATGACTTGCATGGTTTTATATGCTTCTAAATCACATATGCCTCATAAATATTTCTAGATGTGGATAAATTTGCTTTGAAGTAACAACCATTACATCTGTTATGGTAAAGGTTTACTTTGACAAGCCAAAAAGTTTTTAAAGTAAATCTGTGCCTTCCATTCTTCTTATACATTTCTTCTTTTTACAGTCTGGCAGAAATGATGTGTGATTCCAAAATACATGGTCACGTGACAGTAAGGCCCAATCCCAATTCTATTTTCTACCCCTTTGACTACCCCTCGCCCCTTCCCCTTGCTCCTTGAAACAAAGTGGGAAGGGGAAGGGTTAAAAATGTTCCCCTAAGAAATGGGACACCACTACTACATTGTCATACGTCATCATACGTAGTGACAGTTTCGCCGTTTTCTCCAAACTTACACAACTAACTAAACTCGATCTGTACATTCTTAACTTTAATGCAGAATTTAGATATTAGCCGTCGATCACTCCCTGTCACGGACACTGCGCTCCGCTGAAACTCGGAACCGGCAGTTTTTTTCTCTCTTAACCAACCTCTGTTCCAAATTTGCACAAACTACATTGCAATTAGGGGTGTGTGATACGACGATTTTTGATTGTGGACAATTAAAATGTCTCCACAATCTGCTTCTGAAGAAATATACTATATTTCGTGCTACAGCGCACATTCTGTCAGACGCAATTCTGGTGCCTCAGTCTCAATATACTGTACAACGCGGCATACATTCACATCAAATGATAACTCAGCTTCAGAGTTTCACTCAGACAGGGGCGTAATTTCCACTGGGGACACACTTTTTAAAATCCCCCCACTTTCAAATTGTTTCGTTAAATTAATGTCTTATGTTGTAGAATGCACGCTCAGCGCCGCCGAGAGTTTCGCGCCATCGTTAAAACGAAACCGAAAGTAAAACGCGCCCGCGCATTCAAAAGCAATTTTTATACCCCAAGTTTAGAGAGCGACTCCCCAATGTGCGCAAATTAGGCTAAACAACATCTAGGCTGTAGGCTATAGGTTGTGTAGTTGTATTTAATATAACCTTAATATTCATTTGGTGCTCCTAATTTTTTTTGGTGCTCCTAACTTTTTGAAGCTACCAAGTAAAAAAATTAATTTCGAGCCCTGTAGAAAAAAATATAATTTCTAATATCGTGCAATCAGTGCTATCCGCTAGCAAACTTTAGCGATTTTTTTGCAAACGTTTCTTTACAGAACATCGCCGTAAACACAAAATTTAAGTTAATATACATATAATGAAAAATTGTCATAAAAATCCTTATTAATGGCAAAAATTACCTACATTTATGGGTTTGCTTGCTCGAGTGAGCAGCCATGTTGGAAATTTCTCTTAGCCCTTCGTTTGAAGTGAGGTCCCGAAAAATCTTCGTTTGGAGGGCTATCTAGCCCTTTCCCTTCTCCCTACCCCTCCAACCAAAAGAGAATTGAGACACCCCTACCCCTACACGTGAACGCGCCAAACGGAGGGGTAGGGGAAAGTGTAGGGGAAAGTGTAGGGGTAAGGGGTAGAATTGGGATTGGGCCTAAAAGTGCACAGCTGCCAAGATACAGCGGGTCAACTTACCCTGTGGCTCAGCTTACCCCACTCTCCCCTATCCAACACAAAACTACGAACATATTCAGGTAAGCTAACCGCTTTTCTGCTTACTAAGGAAAACACTGCATATATGACGAGTTGCACCTCAAAATACATACATGGAAACATTGTGCATTATGATCGCATTTATAGCTTAACCCTTTCACACGTGAGTTTAAAATATTCTAGCTGAGCCCCCAGAGTGAGTTTTTTTAGGCGACCGTTATTTAGAACGTATAGCCTTATTGTTTCCATGGCGAACGCGTCGTGTTTGTCACGTGACACAACGCAGCCACAATAGCGCTGTAGTACACATGTATTACTTTTATATAGTTTTTCCTTTTTTATTATTAATATTCACAAACGTGCCGACTGTATTATGAAATATCTGATATTCCGATTCTGAAATATGTTAAAGTGAATGTATTTGGAGGTTTAAACACTTTTATAATGAGCGTGTTAGTTGATCTATGCCGAGTGATGGGCGCCGCCATGTTAGTTCGCGCTGAATCCAAGATGTGGGATTTACAAAACGCAAATTCATCCTCTCCTCCCGAAAAACATTAAAGTAAGTCTCTGGTGAGCTTGGAGAAGAGCAGAGTAAACTTTATAGTTACCTACACAATGTGTATATGATATCAATAAATGTCGTCAGATAACACTTGTAAGGATCATTATTGCCGCTGCCATAGACATCGGCGTGTATTTTGCTAACTATAAATGCATCGTTTTACTAGGACTTATGTGTATGTAAATGTCTGGAACCTAAAATAAGCATTATATGGTTGAAAACACGGAAAAGTTGCGATAATTTGACAAGCGCTCAGCGCGTCCGATCTGGCTCAGCGCCAGCCAAAGCGCCAAAGCAGATTTGAATTTAGCAGTTGATCACGTGACGCGCTGAACGTTCGAATCACACCGGTGTGATCGTACGCTCCAGGGACCAGCCAAGAATGATCACACGGGTGTGATCGTACGCGTGAAAGGGTTAAGTAACTGTATTTTAAATAGTTTATATATTGAATATACAGTAAAGGGGTTAAATCATCATTGTGTTTATAATATTCCGCTTCGCGTCGTGCCTGACAACGCCCCTGTTATAAATTCACTGTAAACCACAGCTTGTTTGGGCTTATTGCTTTATTTTAAAGTAATTCTACCTATCTGGTGAGATATTCAAAAAATTTAAACATACTGGGTTCATTATTTCACTGTCCGTCTGTAGTTTGATCTTGGGTGTTGAAAAGACATTATTATTTATCTTTGTCACTTCATTAGACTTTCTGAGCTTATCCTCATGAATCTCAATCAACTTCATACCGACGATGTAAAATGTATCTGCAGTTCCTCAAACTCACCGCTAGAGGTCATCAAACCATCACAGATTGCACTATAATATTTAATCTACTCAGATTAAACATCTAAATACAATTTGCACCTATCCTCTTTTTGATTTTATTGATTACTTTATTTGAAATTCAATCCTTGTTAATTTTTTAAACTTTACAGAACTTTACTTAAAGATATTTTATAATATATATGGTATCTGCTTCTTGTCTCATCCTCTTGTGGATTTGATGTCATAAACCAGAACAGCCACAGCAGCCACGCCCACCAGTGCAGAGATGACCAATCGGATTAGAGCTTCAGTAAAACCGCAGCAATAGTGGACTTCTGGTGAAAAACCAATGGTAAAACAGAACTGTGATTTCCAGTAAGCTGACGTTAGTCCCTGTGAGGAACTCAAAACTAAAAACATAATGTTATAAAAATTATCTCTATGTTGTGAAACAGAAAAAAATATGGATGACTTAATTGGGTTTGTGCGAAAAATAATCATATCAGCGCTGCGGTACCTGAACATGTGTGACAGAGTTCACTGATGTCCAGATGTGTGGTCTGGTTGCTGATGGGATTGTTGATCACACAGCTGTAGGTGTTTTTATCCTGATATTCCACCTCCAGAGGTAGAGAGAGACTGATGCTGAGATCAGACACACTGATGCTGGACAATAAACTGTTTCCTTTGTACCAGGAGAGACTCACATCACTCACATTCACCACTGAACACAACAGTGAACAGTTCTGCTGTAATGAGGATGATGATGAACATTGTGAAGAGTTACTAGTTAAGACAGGAATGGGCAGGCGAGCTGAAAACATCAGAGAATATTGAAAATGGTGTCATTTGATTAATCATTTTTGTGATGTATTAAATAAACAATCTATACTTACGGCAGACAGAAACACTGAATGTTTTTGATGACAGTTTTACTCCACTAATCTCTAGTTTATAGTCTCCAGCATGTTCAGTTGTGATGTTTGTGATGGTCAGAGATCCAGTTTGTTTGTCCAGCTTCAGTCTGTCTCTGAATCTCTGAATGTTGAAGAATGTAACCTCTGTGTTGATTTCAGCTATTAGAAAGTTTTCATCTCCAAATATCCACTGCATGTCATCGTTTTCGTGTATTTCAGTAACGTCAGTGTGTAGAACAACAGAATCTCCCTCCATCACTGACACTGACTCTCCAAACACACCTGTAGCAAGAACAGAGTCAGATTTGACACAGAATATGGCTCTTGTTGGTTTACAAAGCCTTCCATGACTTTTGTAGTTGCTCATTTTTACTGCAATTTTCAGCAAAGTTCTGCAGAGGATTTCCATTTGCATGTCATGTAACGTCTGTTGAATTAATGAATGTATTTGCATTGTAATATTCAAAATTAAGCAAAATTCTAACAGCAAAGAGAAAAAAAGTGAGTGATTGAAAATCACTAGAGTTATTCTTATTATTTTCCATGTCTAGAAACATGTGAAAGCACAGACACAAACACAGAATCTCAACCGATGTTTTACAATAATATTATTGTAAATGAAAATCATCCCAGTTTGTTATGACATTAAGCCATAAAAATTTACGTATGACTTACCAGTCAGATACCACAAACAGAACAAAACAAGCATGCGAAACATTTTCTTTAGCTGTTCAGAGAAAGTCTCTTCTAATAAGACCATCCGCTAAAAAAAAAAACCTCCCCCGACAAATTTTGACCCTCCTAGTTCACACACACATATGCACACGCACACACATGTTCTTTGAATGTATTATAGTTTTTTTTTTATATTGATAATGTTTGAAAGGAATTACTGGATATGCTAAATATATATGATGTAAATCTTCCTAGATTTGTAATATTTTGAAATGGCTGAAATAATTAAATTCTCTAAAATGGCATAAATGGAAAAACAAACAAACAAAAAGTTAAAACAGTCACCCATCTCACATCAGCAGTTTTACTTAACAATATGATACTAGCAGCTTATCTGAGTCAGAGTGAAACCTGCTGTGGTCTGTTTCTTAAGAAACGTGTTTTGAGTTGCTGGATGAACAGCTTGTAGGTGTGAATGACCAGTTTGTAGGTGAAGAACTTCCTGTTCTGCTGTTATGAATCTCACAGTCTGAAAGCACTGCTAAACAATGCAATACAGTACTGAATCAGTCCTAATTATGTAATTTAAAGACATGCACAGATTGGCAGATGGCACTGGCAAGGACACTAGAATATGATATCAAGCTTAAATGGTGGACTACATTTTTACTGAAATGCAAATTTGATTTGGAGAAATACCAATAAAACTCATAGAAAGTTTTGAAATAAAAGAGATTTTTGAAATTCCGCCTGGTGCAAGGTCTCTTGACATAAACTTAAAACATCAGTCCATCACATTATATATTTCTGTAATACTGAAGATGTTGGTAGGAATGTAGGAAACAATGTTATATTAGAATGACAGGATGTGTGCCATACACTCTTCTGTAAACTGAGCCCCAAAAAAATGTTTTTTAACATTTGGGTAATTGGGACACAAGGTATGGGTGATTGGGACAGCACATTTTTAGGGTATTTTTAAGGTATTTTTCGGTGATTTAGGGCAGTGTAAGAATATTTACTGTATTGCACAAGTTAGTTTATACTTTAATATAAATTTTATATGCAATATTTTCTTTTCTATTCATCATTATTAAATGCCCATGTTTATTTCTGTTCAACTTTATTTCTCAGTTCATAAATCTATCCAAAATTCACACAAAACAACACATGTAACTGAGGTAAAAGAAGGCCTGAAGTCCAAAAGTCATTGAAAACATTTAAAAATCAAATAGACAAGAAAAAAAAAGCTTAAGGTCTAAAAAAAAAAAGAGATCTACCTTCCTGCAGAGTTTAGTTCCAACCCTGATCAAACCCACTTGTCTGTAATTATCAAGTGCTCCTTCAGATCCTAATTAGTTGGTTCAGGTGTGTTTAACCAGGGTTGGAACTAAACTCTGCAGGAAGGTAGATCTCCAGGAACAGAACGTTGTATAATAGTAGCTATGACAATTGTAGGACCTTATTATGAAAACTAGCAAAAGCTTATGTCATTTTCTTCCATTCATGCTTTTCATGGTCAACTTCCTGTTTGATGCATGCCCACCCACTTACAAGATGTCACACCAATAAGGGCATCCCATTTAAATTATGTGGTCTTACACCTATAGGACTTAGCAAAAAAGTTTTTATTTTCCCTCATTAGGTGAGAAAATAAATTCTGTATAGTTATACTGTCTCATTTTACCTTATGTCCAAATCACCCTTAATTCACACTATACTGAAGCTATCCAAAGCATTGGTAAATCTAAAGCATTGAAAGCGGTATCTCTCAGAGCCGATCCTCCCTATACGCAAAATACACAAGCTGCATAGGGCCCCCGAAACACCTTGCTCTCAAAGATGATTTATTTTTAGTTTCGTTTTTGAAGTGGACCAGCAATTATCAAAACATGAATGTTCATTTCCTTTAATTCGGTGCGCTGTCACCATTTCTATGTAAAAATCAGTCAAAACATGTAACATGAATGTCCTCTCTTGCTCGGGACTAAAAAAACTAGTTGAAAGCGTACCAAGCCGCGGAAGAGACCGCCGTTTCTCAAGCGCTTTCCATGAGCGCGATTCGAGTTAAGCACAAAAAAGCGAGTTTATTCATTCATATTTTATTCATTCATTAATGTTGTTACTACAGTTTTACTATAATACAAGCATGGTTATTTGTATTAGTGTATAGTTTTTTTCTTGGTTGTGATAACTGTACTGTATTAATAGTTTTATGTTATATGTAGTTAAATGTTTGTACTGTTTCATTTAAAAAGATTTGCGATCTGGGCTTCCATAGTTCTCATCTGAACCGAAAGATTCACAAACCTGCTTCGAAGTTCCGATCTTAATCAAATGATTTGCTTTCCGCGCTCCAAAGTTTCGATCTGAATTAAATGATTCGTGCTCCACGTTCCGAAGTCCAGATTTGAATCAAATGAGGCGATTAATGCCCTATTGTGTCACATGCTGTTTAGCAGTGTTAGGTTAAAAGTCATATTTACACACATGCTACGCAAATTGTGTTATTAATTAATTATGTTAGCATTTTAAGAAATATACAAGGTGGTAAAGTGGGTACAGTTGATACACCTTTATAGGTCGCTATGAATACAGTAACAGTGTAATCATAGAAAATAAAATTCATATTCATAACCTTATGGGAACTCTTTTTTTAGGTCCCCAAGCTTATGATTCATACAGAATTATTGAAAATGTAAAAATGCTTAAAGTTTCAAGTGATGTGTAGGGTTACAGAATATACAGACATGTATATTGTTATTTTTACTGTTTACATTTGTACTGTTTGCCATGTCTTTTTTAGTTATAAATATGTGTTCTTATTTTATTGAACCCGAATTAACTAAAGCAAATAAATGATTTTTTAATTGCACAACTGTAATTTTGTAATTTATTACATTTGCAATAAATGTTAGCCAGCTTTAACGCATTATAAGAATGGGTGTCTGAACTGTACCATGGTATTGTACCATATGGGTACAGTTGAGACAAAAAGGCACCTTATGTTTATGAGCTAACTGTGGAAAATATAAACTACTTATGGCTATTATCAATTTATATTTTAGTACATAAGCAAAAGAAATACCATCAGTTAGATCTGTTTGTAGAAGCAATTTACGGTTAAATAAACCGTAATATTTATTGAATATTATATTTAATGTTATACATCGGTATTTTCTCAAACCTTTATAGTTACTTTTCAGTTTCTGTATGTACTGTTTGTATGAAAGAACTTTTGAACGTGAGAGAAAAAGGTTCTGGAAAGTTCTAAGAACTGGCGACTTCCTGAGATTGCGGAAGTGGGGAAAGGGGTCCATGGCGGCTTCACTCAGAGGATACATGCTAAAAACTAAGTTTACCGTTACTGTGTTTGCGGTGTTTACATTGCTTCTGCACGGTAAGACATTTACTTCTTACAGTACATCTTTCCGTCAACGATAAAAAAAAACAATGACTAAATAGTTTTAGACTTATTTATTATCTGATGGAGAACCGGTGTTTTGTCGAATTCCATGACCTAGCTTAGCAGTTCTCTATTCCAGTCCTCAATCGCGACTCCTCACACATATTTGCATATTTTTTATCTGTTATTTAAGACACCTGATTCAAATAACTATAGCTACTCTCCCAGCACAGGAAATTCGTTTAAGTTTACTTAACTTCGGAACATGACGGATTTGCGCTAGGCCACTGCCTGCAGCGTCTTCACACACACTTACTAGATAAGTGTGAAGTGTGTCATAACATACCTCTGTACATAAATACAATTTAAATTCACGTCTCGCACACTTTAAAACCATTTGAACATAGAACATACGCTCCCTATACAAATGTGTGCAAAACTGAATTGATATAAAAGCACTATATTGAATAAAAACATGAAATGGCAATTTATGAGAGGCCCTTTAAGACATTATTCAAACTATATTCGCGCACACACAATCAAAGCATTCACACATACTATCAAACTCTCTCACACACTATCAAAGCTTTCACGCACATTATTAAACTCTCTTCCATACACTACTAAACTGTCTCTCACACACTAGCAAAGCTTTCACACGCGCTATCAAACTCTCTCGCGCAAACTATCAAACTCTCTCGCGCACATTATCAAACTCTCTCGCGCAAACTCTCAAACTCTCTCGCGCACACTATCAATCTCTCGCGCACACTCCCAAACTCTCCACACTATCAAACTCTCGCAAAACTCTCAAACTCACAACTACCAAACTCTCACACACTCAAACTCCTTTGCGCAAACTATCAAACTCTCGCACACTATCAAACTCTCTTTAAGCACACTATCAAACTTTCTCGCGCAAACTATCAAACTCTCTCGCGCAAACTATCAAACTCCCTCGCGCACACTCTCAAACTCTCTGGCGCACACTATCAAACTCGGTCCGTGTACGTTTTGATCATTTGTTTTTCAATTTGAAATGAAATAAGCAGAAATGAGAAAACAGCTCCTTTATTAATATATATATATATATATATATAAATGAGAAAACAGCTCCTTTATTAATATATATATATATATATATATATTAATAAAGGATTAATAAAGGATTGCCAGGATTTAAGTTATAAGTGTTTACAGCCTAGACGCTTAAGTAAAATGTTAATAAATAGCTATAACGCTATAGGCTTTTGAAAAGTCGGTGTTTTACTCATAGACTGTAAAATATACTGGTTTTACTGTGTTCGGCCATTCACCGATTGGTTATCTACTGGGTGGACCAGGGGGAAAAAAAATTCAAATTTGACTTGAATGTTTAATCTTTACATATTCCCCCATTGTTTGATCGAAACTTATAAAAACTAAACGAATAAGACGACATGTAACACACATAGCCAAAATGAAAGACCATGGATTTTCCCCTTTACTTTCAAACGAATAGGCCTACTTAGTTTTTGGATCATTATTAATTTAATGAAAACACAACAACAATAAAATAAATAGCACAAAAAAACACTCGCTTATATTATACATAAACGTTTTTCAACAAAATGATTAAGACGGATGACATGAAACAGGCCTATCCTAATAAATTAAGGTATTTGGATTTTTCCCTTTAAAACGAGCGCACAGTTTATGGTTCATTACTACTTTAATGTACAACAACAAATGTACAATGTACAACTTTCAAGTACAATTTTCACAACAACAACAGAACAAAGACAAACTCACTTATATTAAACAATACAATAGATGCTATATAAATATTTTTTATTAACAAAAGTTCTCTTGGGCTTCTGCCTCCGCTATGGTTCTGTCAATCATTTCATTGGCCCACTGGTCTCGTCCGCTGTTGCTCGTGCTGTATGATGCGGACGATTTTCTGCGGTCCAGATGAACTACATTGATATCGTTTCTATAAAAATGCAAAACGACGGTGGGGTGGTGGGTAAGTAATTCAATCGGTGGATGGCCGATCACCGTAAAACACCGATTTTTCACAAGCCTAAGCCTTATCTAGTTATTTGTCAACATTTTACTTAAGCGGCTGTGCACACGTATAACTTAAATTCTGGCAAAATGAAACGTTCC
Source organism: Labeo catla (assembly GCA_012976165.1). Classification (NCBI taxonomy): domain Eukaryota; kingdom Metazoa; phylum Chordata; class Actinopteri; order Cypriniformes; family Cyprinidae; genus Labeo; species Labeo catla. The sequence continues at coordinate 18,322 of VONZ01003589.1, forward strand.
CCTGGCTATGATATACAGTACAGTAAAAATTAAATTCTCCATCCTCTGTACCTTCAGCCGATTTGAATTACAGTATTTGCACTGACCATCGTTTGTCCAAAACTGAGCATAACGTCTAAAATTATGACTGTGTATCTACACTTGACTGAACACTGATCTGTGCTTCTTTGCGCTGTCTAGTGGGTAGCGCAGCTTTACCACTCTGATTTAAATCCATACAGCAAAATAAAACAGGCTGAGTGCATATTAATATTTCTGAAATAAATATTTCTATGAAACGCGTTAGGTTGCACACAAAAAAAAGCCCAGTCAGAGGACTAGGCCTATCAAAAAAAAAAAAAAAAACCTATTTCATTTTATTTTTTTTATTTTTATTCTTTGTCTTTGTTTATTAGTCTATATTTTATTGTAATTTATGTTATTGTCCTTGTTTGTTGTTCTGAAGAGTGCAATTAAAAAAAAAAAAATAAATAAAAGACTTTTATTTTGTTGAACGGAACAGAGAAACAACGGATGATGTCACTGGTTCAGATTCGCTTGACCATTCAGCGGAAAGGGGCGTCTCGTGACCGCCCACATGTGGAAAACGAATTTTGAAGTCCTTTATCCGTTTTCTACCAGTGAAACAACAACAACAACAACAACAAAAAAACAAACAAAAAAAATCGAGCCGAAATCTCGTTTTTTCGGTTTTCCGAATAAACGAAAAAACGAATAAGCCGTTTCCTCGTTTCTGCTTATTTCATTTAAGATTGAAAAACAAATTATCAAAACGTACACGGACTGAGTTTGATAGTGTGCGCGAGGGAGTTTGATAGTGTGTGAGAGAGAGTTCGATAGTGTGCGCGAGGGAGTTTGATAGTTTGCGCAAGAGTTTGATAGCTCGCAAGAGAGTTTGATAGTAAAGCAGAGTTTCGGATAGTG
>VONZ01003590.1:0-19235 GCA_012976165.1 Labeo catla
CGTTGGGATCTGACATCAACCTGACGTTGGGGTCTGACGTCAACCCGATTTTCATTTTCAACCAAACTGCAACGTCTGTCCAATGTTGGAGATTGACGTCAATCTGACGTTGGGATCTGACGTCAACCCGATTTTCATTTTCAACCAAAATACCACGTCTGTCCAACGTTGGGGTCCAACGTCAGTCTGACGTTATATTGACGTCCTGTGCCTGCTGGGGAATGTTATTTACAATGCAGAAAGACACTTCTTGATGTGTTAGAAGTTTATGGCCTGTTTTTAGGCATCTCAGCCCAAGGCATGCTTGGAAACGCTCTAAAACGTCTTTTCTCAGTCAGAAAACGCTAGTTCATGCAGTTTCATGAAAAAACCTTAGCCATATTAAAAAAGTTTCACATGCATGAAAGGAATGTTATTTACAATGCAGAAAGACACTTCTTGATGTGTTAGAAGTTTTTTGCATATGAAATTTAGTTAGAGCCTCAGTTCATAAAACGGTTAGTTAGGGCCTTCTAGGATCGCCAAAAATGTTTTAGGCAACTCAGCTCATAAAACCAAGGAATGCTTGGAAACGCTCTAAAACGTCTTTCCTCAGTCAGAAAATGACAGTTAATGCAGATTCATGAAAAAAGCTGACCCACATTAAAAATGTTTCACATGTATGAAAGGAATGTTATTTACAATGCAGAAAGACACTTCTTGATGTGTTAGAAGTTTATTGCATGTTTTTAGGCATCTCAGCCCAAAGCATGCTTGGAAACGCTCTTAAACGTCTTTTCTCAGTCAGAAAACGCTAGTTCATGCAGTTTCATGAAAAAAGCTGAGCCATATTAAAAAAGTTTCACATGCATGAAAGGAATGTCATTTACAATGCAGAAAGACACTTCTTGATGTGTTAGAAGTTTTTTGCATATGAAATTTAGTTAGAGCCTCTGTTCATAAAACGCTTAGTTAGGTCCTTCTAGGAACGCCAATACTGATTTTAGGCAACTCAGCTCATGAAACCAAGGCATGCTTGGAAACGCTCTAAAACGTCTTTTCTCAGTCAGAAAACGAAAGTTCATGAAGTTTCATGAATAAAGCTGACCCACATTAAAAAGATTTCACATGCATGAAAGGAATGTTATTTACAATGCAGAAAGACACTTCTTGATGTGTTAGAAGTTTATTGCATATGAAATTTAGTTAGAGCCTCTGTTCATAAAACGCTTAGTTAGGTCCTTCTAGGAACGCTAATACTGATTTTAGGCAACTCAGCTCATGAAACCAAGGCTTGCTTGGAAACGCTCTAAAACGTCTTTTCTCAGTCAGAAAACGAAAGTTCATGAAGTTTCATAAATAAAGCTGACCCACATTAAAAATATTTCACATGCATGAAAGGAATGTTATTTACAATGCAGAAAGACACTTCTTGATGTGTTAGAAGTTTATTGCATGTTTTTAGGCATCTCTGCCCAAGGCATGCTTGGAAACGCTCTTAAACGTCTTTTCTCAGTCAGAAAACGACAGTTAATGCAGTTTCATGAAAAAAGCTGAGCCATATTAAAAAAAGTTTCACATGCATGAAAGGAATGTTATTTACAATGCAGAAAGACAATTCTTGATGTGTTAGAAGTTTATTGCATATGAAATTTAGTTAGAGCCTCTGTTCATAAAAAGCATATGTAGGTCCTTCTAGGAACGCCAATACTGATTTTAGGTAACTCAGCTCATGAAACCAAGGCATGCTTGGAAACGCTCTAAAACGTCTTTTCTCAGTCAGAAAACGAAAGTTCATGAATTTTAATGAATAAAGCTGACCCACATTAAAAATATTTCACATGCATGAAAGGAATGTTATTTACAATGCAGAAAGACACTTCTTGATGTGTTAGAAGTTTATGGCCTGTTTTTAGGCATCTCAGCCCAAGGCATGCTTGGAAACGCTCTAAAACGTCTTTTCTCAGTCAGAAAACGCTAGTTCATGCAGTTTCATGAAAAAACCTTAGCCATATTAAAAAAGTTTCACATGCATGAAAGGAATGTTATTTACAATGCAGAAAGATACTTCTTGATGTGTTAAAAGTTTTTTGCATATGAAATTTAGTTAAAGCCTCAGTTCATAAAACGCTTAGTTAGGGCCTTCTAGGATCGCCAAAAATGTTTTAGGCAACTCAGCTCATAAAACCAAGGAATGCTTGGAAACGCTCTAAAACATCTTTCCTCAGTCAGAAAACGACAGTTAATGCAGATTCATGAAAAAAGCTGACCCACATTAAAAATGTTTCACATGTATGAAAGGAATGTTATTTACAATGCAGAAAGACACTTCTTGATATGTTAGAAGTTTATTGCATGTTTTTAGGCATCTCAGCCCAAGGCATGCTTGGAAACGCTCTTAAACGTCTTTTCTGAGTCAGAAAACGCTAGTTCATGCAGTTTCATGAAAAAAGCTGAGCCATATTAAAAAAGTTTCACATGCATGAAAGGAATGTTATTTACAATGCAGAAAGACACTTCTTGACGTGTTAGAAGTTTTTTGCATATGAAATTTAGTTAGAGCCACAGTTCATAAAACGCTTAGTTAGGGCCTTCTAGGATCGCCAAAAATGTTTTAGGCAACTCAGCTCATAAAAGCAAGGAATGCTTGGAAACGCTCTAAAACGTCTTTCCTCAGTCAAAAAACGACAGTTAACGCAGTTTCATGAAAAAAGCTGACCCACATTAAAAATGTTTCACATGCATGAAAGGAATGGTATTTACAATGCAGAAAGACACTTCTTGATGTGTTAGAAGTTTATTATTACCTGTTTTGACATCTCAGCTAAGGCATGCTTGGAAACGCTCTAAAACGTCTTTTCTCAGTCAGAAAACGCTAGTTCATGCAGTTTCATGAAAAAAGCTGAGCCATATTAAAAATGTTTCACATGCATGAAAGAAATGTTATTTACAATGCAGAAAGACACTTCTTGATGTGTTAGAAATTTTTTGCATATGAAATTTAGTTAGAACCTCAGTTCATAAAACACTCAGTCTGGGCCTTCTAGGAACGCCAATACTGATTTTAGGCAACTCAGCTCTTGAAACCAAGGCATGCTTGGAAAGCTGACTCTAAAAGCGATCTTTTCTCAGTCAGCAGCTAGTTCATGCAGTTTCATGAATTAAACCGACCCGGTAAAAATATTTCACATGCATGGAAGAGATATTTATTTACAATGCAGAAGACACTTCTTGATGTTAGAAGTTTATTACCTGTTTTTTAGGCATCTCAGCCCAAGGCATGTTTGGAAGCAGCTCTAAAGCGTCTTTTCTCAGTCAGAAAGCTAGTTCATGCAGTTTCATGAAAAAGTTGAGCCACATTAAAAGAAGTTTCATGCATGAAAGATATTATTTACAATGCAGAAAAGACACTTCTTGATGTGTTAGAAGTTTTTGCATATGAAATTTAGTTAGAGCCTCAGTTCATAAGCAACTTAGTTGGGAGCCTTCTTGGATGCGCCAAAAATGTTTTAGGCAACTCAGCTTATAAAACCAAGGCATGCTTGGAAACGCTCTTAAACGTCTTTTCTCAGTCAGAAAACGCTAGTTCATGCAGTTTCATGAAAAAAGCTGAGCCATTCACATGCATGAAAGGAATGTCATTTACAATGCAGAAAGACACTTCTTGATGTGTTAGAAGTTTATTGCATATGAAATTTAGTTAGAGCCTCAGTTCATAAAACGCTTAGTTAGAACCTTCTAGGATCGCCAATCCTGATTTTAGGCAACTCAGCTCATGAAACCAAGGCATGCTTGGAAACGCTCTAAAACGTCTTTTCTCAGTCAGAAAACGCTAGTTCATGCAGTTTCATGAAAAAAGCTGAGCCATATTAAAAATCTTTCACATGCATGAAAGGAATGTTATTTACAATGCAGAAAGACACTGCTTGATGTGTTAGAAGTTTATTGCATATGAAATTTAGTTAGAGCCTCAGTTCATAAAACGCTTAGTTAGGGCCTTCTAGGATTGACAAAAATTTTTTTAGGCAACTCAGCTCATAAAACCAAGGAATGCTTGGAAACGCTCTAAAACGTCTTTTCTCAGTCAGAAAACGCTAGTTCATGCAGTTTCATGAAAAAAGCTGACCCACATTAAAAATGTTCCACATGCATGAACGGAATGTTATTTACAATGCAGAAAGACAATTCTTGATGTGTTAGAAGTTTATTACATATGAAATTTAGTTACAGCCTCAGTTCATAAAACGCTTAGTTAGAGCCTTCTAGGAACACCAATCCTGATGTTAGGCAACTCAGCTCATGAAACCAAGGCATGTTTGGAAACGCTCTAAAACGTCTTTTCTCAGTCAGAAAACGCTAGTTCATGCAGTTTCATGAATTAAGCTGACCCACATTAAAAATATTTCACATGCATGGAAGGAATGTTATTTACAATGCAGAAAGACACTTCCTGATGTGTGAGAAGTTTATTGCCTGTTTTTAGGCATCTCAGCCCAAGGCATGTTTGGAAACGCTCTAAAACGTATTTTCTCAGTCAGTAAAACGCTAGTTCATGCAGTTTCATGAAAAAAGCTGAGCCACATTAAAAAAGTTTCACATGCATGAAAGGAATGTTATTTACAATGCAGAAAGACACTTCTTGATGTGTTAGAAGTTTTTTGCATATGAAATTTAGTTAGAGCCTCAGTTCATAAAACGCTTAGTTGGGGCCTTCTTGGATCGCCAAAAATGTTTTAGGCAACTCAGCTCATAAAACCAAGGAATGCTTGGAAACGCTCTAAAACGTCTTTCCTCAGTCAGAAAACGACAGTTAATGCAGATTCATGAAAAAAGCTGACCCACATTAAAAATGATTCACATGCATGAAAGGAATGTTATTTACAATGCAGAAAGACACTTCTTGATGTGTTAGAAGTTTATTGCCTGTTTTAGGCATCTCAGCCTGACATGCTTGGAAAGCAGCTCTTAAGCATTAACCTGATCCAGAAGCTAGTTCATGCAGTTTCGTAGAAAAAGCTATTACATTAAAAATGTTTCACATGCATGAAAGGAATATTATTTACAATGCAGAAAGACACTTCTTGATGTGTTAGAAGTTTTTTGCATATGAAATTTAGTTAGAGCCTCAGTTCATAAAACGCTTAGTTAGGGCCTTCTAGGATTGACAAAAATTTTTTTAGGCAACTCAGCTCATAAAACCAAGGAATGCTTGGAAACGCTCTAAAACGTCTTTCCTCAGTCAGAAAACGACAGTTAATGCAGTTTCATGAAAAAAGCTGACCCACATTAAAAATGTTTCACATGCATGAAAGGAATGTTATTTACAATGCAGAAAGGCAATTCTTGATGTGTTAGAAGTTTATTGCATATGAAATTTAGTTAGAGCCTCAGTTCATAAAACGCTTAGTTATGGCCTTCTAGGATCGCCAAAAATGTTTTTAGGCATCTCAGCTCATGAAACCAAGGCATTCTTGGAAACGCTCTAAAACGTCTTTTCTCAGTCAGAAAACGCTAGTTCACGCAGTTTCATGAATTAAGCTGACCCACATTAAAAATATTTCACATGCATGGAAGGAATGTTATTTACAATGCAGAAAGACACTTCCTGATGTGTGAGAAGTTTATTGCCTGTTTTTAGGCATCTCAGCCCAAGGCATGTTTGGAAACGCTCTAAAACGTATTTTCTCAGTCAGAAAACGCTAGTTCATGCAGTTTCATGAAAAAAGCTGAGCCACATTAAAAAAGTTTCACATGCATGAAAGGAATGTTATTTACAATGCAGAAAGACACTTCTTGATGTGTTAGAAGTTTTTTGCATATGAAATTTAGTTAGAGCCTCAGTTCATAAAACGCTTAGTTAGGGCCTTCTAGGATTGCCAAAAATGTTTTTAGGCATCTCAGCTCATAAAACCAAGGAATGCTTGGAAACGCTCTAAAACGTCTTTCCTCAGTCAGAAAGCGACAGTTAATGCAGTTTCATGAAAAGAGCTGACCCACATTAAAATGATTCCCACATGCATGAAAGGAATGTTATTTACAATGCAGAAAGACACTTCTTGATGTGTTAGAAGTTTATTGCCTGTTTTTAGGCATCTCAGCCCAAGGCATGTTTGGAAACGCTCTAAAACATCTTTTCTCAGTCAGAAAACGCTAGTTCATGCAGTTTCATGAAAAAAGTTGAGCCACATTAAAAAAATTTCACATGCATGAAAGGAATGTTATTTACAATGCAGAAAGACACTTCTTGATGTGTTAGAAGTTTTTTGCATATGAAATTTAGTTAGAGCCTCAGTTCATAAAATGCTTAGTTAGGGCCTTCTAGGATCGCAAAAAATGTTTTTAGGCATCTCAGCTCATGAAATTAAGGCATTCTTGATGCTCTAAAGCGTCTTTTTCTCAATCCAAGAAAAGCTAGTTCATGCAGTTTCATGAATTAAAGCTGACCCACATTAAAAATGTGCTTCACATGCATGGAAGGGAATGTTATTTACAATGCAGGAACACTTCTTGATGTGTTAGAAGTTTATTGCCTGTTTTAGGCATCTCAGCCCAAAGGCATGTTGAAGCAGCTCAGTATCTTTTCTCAGTCAAGCGGCTGGTTCATGCAGTTTCATGAATAAAGCTGACCCACATTAAAAATATTTCGCATGCATGAAAGGAAGGTTATTTACAATGCAGAAAGACACTTCTTGATGTGTAAGAAGTTTATTGCATGTTTTTAGGCATCTCAGCCCAAGGCATGCTTGGAAACGCTCTTAAACGTCTTTTCTCAGTCAGAAAACGCTAGTTCATGCAGTTTCATGAAAAAGCTGAGCCATATTAAAAAAGTTTCACATGCATGAAAGGAATGTCATTTACAATGCAGAAAGACACTTCTTGATGTGTTAGAAGTTTTTTGCATATGAAATTTAGTTAGAGCCTCAGTTCATAAAACGCTTAGTTAGGGCCTTCTAGGATCGCCAAAAATGTTTTTAGGCATCTCAGCTCATGAAACCAAGGCATGGTTGGAAACGCTCTAAAACGTCTTTTCTCAGTCAGAAAACGCTAGTTCATGCAGTTTCATGAAAAAAGCTGACCCATATTAAAAATATTTCAGATGCATGAAAGAAATGTTATTTAAAACGCAGAAAGACAATTCTTAATGTTTTAGAAGTTCATTGCATATGAAATTTAGTTAGAGACTCAGTTCATAAAACGCTTAGTCTGGGCCTTCTAGGATCGCCAAAAATGTTTTTAGGCATGTCAGCTCATAAAACCAAGGAATGCTTGGAAACGCTCTAAAACGTCTTTTCTCAGTCAGAAAACGCTAGTTCATGCAGTTTCATGAAAAAAGCTGAGCGATATTAAAAATGTTTCACATGCATGAAAGGAATGTTATTTACAATGCAGAAAGACACTTCTTGATGTGTTAAAAGTTTATTACCTGTTTTAGAGCATCTCAATACGGCATGTACTTGGAAAGCAGCTCTTAAGCGTCTTTTCAGTCAGAAAACGCTAGTTCATGCAGTTTCATGAAAAATGACCCACATTAAAAATGTTTCACATGCATAGAAGAGATATTGTTTACAATGCAGAAAGACAATGCTTGATGTGTTAGAAGTTTATTGCATATGAAATTTAGTTAGAGCCTCAGTTCATAAAACGCTTAGTTATGGCCTTCTAGGATCGCCAAAAATGTTTTTAGGCATCTCAGCTCATGAAACCAAGGCATTCTTGGAAATGCTCTAAAACGTCTTTTCTCAGTCAGAAAACGCTAGTTCATGCAGTTTCATGAATTAAGCTGACCCACATTAAAAATATTTCACATGCATGGAAGGAATGTTATTTACAATGCAGAAAGACACTTCTTGATGTGTTAGAAGTTTATTGCCTGTTTTAGGCATCTCAGCCCAAGGCATGTTTGGAAAGCGCTCTAAAACGTCTTTTCTCAGTCAGAAAACGCTAGTTCATGCAGTTTCATGAAAAAAGCTGAGCCACATTAAAAAAGTTTCACATGCATGAAAGGAATGTTATTTACACTGCAGAAAGACACTTCTTGATGTGTTAGAAGTTTTTTGCATATGAAATTTAGTTAGAGCCTCAGTTCATAAAACGCTTAGTTGGGGCCTTCTTGGATCGCCAAAAATGTTTTAGGCAACTCAGCTCATAAAACCAAGGAATGCTTGGAAACGCTCTAAAACGTCTTTCCTCAGTCAGAAAACGACAGTTAATGCAGATTCATGAAAAAAGCTGACCCACATTAAAAATGTTTCACATGTATGAAAGGAATGTTATTTACAATGCAGAAAGACACTTCTTGATATGTTAGAAGTTTATTGCATGTTTTTAGGCATCTCAGCCCAAGGCATGCTTGGAAACGCTCTTAAACGTCTTTTCTCAGTCAGAAAACGCTAGTTCATGCAGTTTCATGAAAAAAGCTGACCCACATTAAAAATGTTTCACATGCATGAAAGGAATGCTATTTACAATGCAGAAAGACAATTCTTGATGTGTTAGAAGTTTATTGCATATGAAATTTAGTTAGAGCCTCAGTTCATAAAACGCTTAGTTATGGCCTTCTAGGATCGCCAAAAATGTTTTTAGGCATCTCAGCTCATGAAACCAAGGCATGGTTGGAAACGTTCTAAAACGTCTTTTCTCAGTCAGAAAACGCTAGTTCATGCAGTTTCCTGAAAAAAGCTGAGCCATATTAAAAATATTTCACATGCATGAAAGGAATTTTATTTACAATGCAGAAAGACACTTCTTGATGTGTTAGAAGTTTATTGCATATGAAATTTAGTTAGAGCCTCTGTTCATAAAACACTTAGTTAGGTCCTTCTAGGAACGCCAGTACTGATTTTAGGCAACTCAGCTCATGAAACCAAGGCATGCTTGGAAACGCTCTAAAACGTCTTTCCTCAGTCAGAAAACGAAAGTTCATGAAGTTTCATAAATAAAGCTGACCCACATTAAAAATATTTCACATGCATGAAAGGAATGTTATTTACAATGCAGAAAGACACTTCTTGATGTGTTAGAAGTTTATGGCCTGTTTTTAGGCATCTCAGCCCAAGGCATGCTTGGAAACGCTCTTAAACGTCTTTTCTCAGTCAGAAAACGTTAGTTCATGCAGTTTCATGAAAAAAGCTGAGCCATATTAAAAAAGTTTCACATGCATGAAAGGAATGTCATTTACAATGCAGAAAGACACTTCTTGATGTGTTAGAAGTTTTTTGCATATGAAATTTAGTTAGAGCCTCAGTTCATAAAACGCTTAGTTAGGGCCTTCTAGGATGGCCAAAAATGTTTTTAGGCATCTCAGCTCATTAAACCAAGGCATGGTTGGAAACGCTCTAAAACGTCTTTTCTCAGTCAGAAAACGCTAGTTCATGCAGTTTCATGAAAAAAGCTGAGCCATATTAAAAATATTTCACATGCATGAAAGGAATGTTATTTACAATGCAGAAAGACACTGCTTGATGTGTTAGAAGTTTATTGCATATGAAATTTAGTTAGATCCTCAGTTCATAAAACGCTTAGTTAGGGCCTTCTAGGATCGCCAAAAATGTTTTTAGGCAACTCAGCTTATAAAACCAAGGCATGCTTGGAAACGCTCTAAAACGTCTTTCCTCAGTCAGAAAACGACAGTTAATGCAGTTTCATGAAAAAAGCTGACCCACATTAAAAATGTTTCACATGCATGAAAGGAATGTTATTTACAATGCAGAAAGACAATTCTTGATGTGTTAGAAGTTTATTGCATATGAAATTTAGTTAGAGCCTCAGTTCATAAAACGCTTAGTTATGGCCTTCTAGGATCGCCAAAAATGTTTTTAGGCATCTCAGCTCATGAAACCAAGGCATTCTTGGAAACGCTCTAAAACGTCTTTTCTCAGTCAGAAAACGCTAGTTCACGCAGTTTCATGAATTAAGCTGACCCACATTAAAAATATTTCACATGCATGGAAGGAATGTTATTTACAATGCAGAAAGACACTTCCTGATGTGTGAGAAGTTTATTGCCTGTTTTTAGGCATCTCAGCCCAAGGCATGTTTGGAAACGCTCTAAAACGTATTTTCTCAGTCAGAAAACGCTAGTTCATGCAGTTTCATGAAAAAAGCTGAGCCACATTAAAAAAGTTTCACATGCATGAAAGGAATGTTATTTACAATGCAGAAAGACACTTCTTGATGTGTTAGAAGTTTTTTGCATATGAAATTTAGTTAGAGCCTCAGTTCATAAAACGGTTAGTTGGGGCCTTCTTGGATCGCCAAAAATGTTTTAGGCAACTCAGCTCATGAAACCAAGGCATGGTTGGAAACGCTCTAAAACGTCTTTTCTCAGTCAGAAAACGCTAGTTCATGCAGTTTCCTGAAAAAAGCTGAGCCATATTAAAAATATTTCACATGCATGAAAGGAATGTTATTTACAATGCAGAAAGACACTTCTTGATGTGTTAGAAGTTTATTGCATATGAAATTTAGTTAGAGCCTCTGTTCATAAAACACTTAGTTAGGTCCTTCTAGGAACGCCAATACTGATTTTAGGCAACTCAGCTCATGAAACCAAGGCATGCTTGGAAACGCTCTAAAACGTCTTTCCTCAGTCAGAAAACGAAAGTTCATGAAGTTTCATAAATAAAGCTGACCCACATTAAAAATATTTCACATGCATGAAAGGAATGTTATTTACAATGCAGAAAGACACTTCTTGATGTGTTAGAAGTTTATTGCCTGTTTTTAGGCATCTCAGCCCAAGTCATGCTTGGAAACGCTCTAAAACGTCTTTTCTCAGTCAGAAAACGCTAGTTCATGCAGTTTCATGAAAAAACCTTAGCCATATTAAAAAAGTTTCACATGCATGAAAGGAATGTTATTTACAATGCAGAAAGACACTTTTTGATGTGTTAGAAGTTTTTTGCATATGAAATTTAGTTAGAGCCTCAGTTCATAAAACGCTTATTTAGGGCCTTCTAGGATCGCCAAAAATGTTTTAGGCAACTCAGCTCATAAAACCAGGGAATGCTTGGAAACGCTCTAAAACGTCTTTCCTCAGTCAGAAAACGACAGTTAATGCAGTTTCATGAAAAAAGCTGACCCACATTAAAAATGTTTCACATGCACGAAAGAAATGCTATTTACAATGCAGAAAGACACTTCTTGATGTGTTAGAAGTTCATTGCATATGAAATTTAGTTAGAGCCTCTGTTCATAAAACGCTCAGTCTGGGCCTTCTAGGAACGCCAATAATATTTTTAGGCATCTCAGTTCATGAAACCAAGGCATGCTTGGAAACGCTCTAAAAAGTCTTTTCTCAGTCAGAAAACGCTAGTTCATGCAGTTTCATGAAAAAAGCTGACCCACATTAAAAACTATTTCACATGCATGAAAGAACTGTTATTTACAATGCAGAAAGACACTTCTTGATGTGTTAGAAGTTTTTTGCATATGAAATTTAGTTAGAGCCTCAGTTCATAAAACGCTTAGTTGAGAACCTTCTAAGAACGCCAATACTGATTTTAGGCAACTCTGCTCATGAAACCAGGGCATGCTTGGAAACGCTCTAAAACGTCTTTTCTCAGTCAGAAAACGCTAGTTCATGCAGTTTCATGAAAAAAGCTGAGCCATATTAAAAATATTTCACATGCATGAAAGGAATGTTATTTACAATGCAAAAAGACACTTCTTGATGTGTTAGAAGTTTATTGCATATGAAATTTACTTAGAGCCTCTGTTCATAAAACGCTTAGTTAGGTCCTTCTAGGAACGCCAATACTGATTTTAGGCAACTCAGCTCATGAAACCAGGGCATGCTTGGAAACGCTCTAAAACGTCTTTTGTCAGTCAGAAAACGCTAGTTCATGAAGTTTCATGAATAAAGCTGACCCACATTAAAAATATTTCACATGCATGAAAGAAATGTTATTCACAATGCAGAAAGACACTTCTTGATGTGTTAGAAGTTTTTTGCAAATGAAATTTAGTTAGAGCCTCAGTTTATAAAATGCTTAGTTAGGGCCTTCTAGGATCGCCAAAAATGTTTTTAGGCATCTCAGCTCTTGAAAGCAAGGCATGCTTGGAAACGCTCTAAAACGTCTTTTCTCAGTCAGAAAACGCTAGTTCATGCAGTTTCATGAAAAGAGCTGAGCCATATTAAAAATGTTTCACATGCATGAAAGGAATGTTATTTACAATGCAGAAAGACACTCCTTGATGTGTTAGAAGTTTATTGCATATGAAATTTAGTTAGAGCCTCAGTTCATAAAACGCTTAGTTAGGGCCTTCTAGGATCGCCAAAAATGTTTTTAGGCAACTCAGCTCATAAAACCAAGGAATTCTTGGAAACGTTCTAAAACGTGTTTCCTCAGTCAGAAAACGACAGTTAATGCAGTTTCATGAAAAAAGCTGACCCACATTAAAAATGTTTCACATGCATGAAAGGAATGTTATTTACAATGCAGAAAGACACTTCTTGATGTGTTAAAAGTTTATTGCATATGAAATTTAGTTAGAGCCTCAGTTCATAAAACGCTTAGTTATGGCCTTCTAGGATCGCCAAAAATGTTTTTAGGCAACTCAGCTCACGAAACCAAGGCATGCTTGGAAACGCTCTAAAACGTCTTTTCTCAGTCAGAAAACGAAAGTTCATGCAGTTTCATGAAAAGAGCTGAGACATATTAAAAACGTTTCACATGCATGAAAGGAATGTTATTTACAATGCAGAAAGACACTTCTGGATGTGTTAGAAGTTTATTGCATATGAAATTTATTTAGAGCCTCTATTCATAAAACGCTTAGTTAGGTCCTCCTAGGAACGCCAATACTGATTTTAGGCAACTCAGCTCATGAAACCAAGGCATGCTTGGAAACGCTCTAAAACGTCTTTTCTCAGTCAGAAAACGAAAGTTCATGAAGTTTCATGAATAAAGCTGACCCACATTACAAATATTTCACATGCATGAAAGAAATGTTATTTACAATGCAGAAAGACACTTCTTGATGTGTTAGAAGTTTTTTGCATATGAAATTTAGTTAGAGCCTCAGTTCATAAAACGCTTAGTTGAGAGCCTTCTACGAACGCCAATACTGATTTTAGGTAACTCAACTCATGAAACCAGGGCATGCTTGCAAACACTCTAAAACGTCTTTCCTCAGTCAGAAAACGCTAGTTCATGCAGTTTCATGAAAAGAGCTGAGCCATATTAAAAATGTTTCACATGCATGAAAGGAATGTTATTTACAATGCAGAAAGACACTTCTTGATGTGTTAGAAGTTTTTTGCATATGAAATTTAGTTAGAGCCTCAGTTCATAAAACGCTTAGTTGAGAGCCTTCTAAGAACGCCAATATTGATTTTAGGCAACTCAGCTCATGAAACCAGAGCATGCTTGGAAACGCTCTAAAACGTGTTTTCTCAGTCAGAAAACGAAAGTTCATGAAGTTTCATGAATAAAGCTGACCCACATTAAAAAGATTTCACATGTATGAAAGGAATGTTATTTACAATGCAGAAAGACACTTCTTGATGTGTTAGAAGTTTATTGCCTGTTTTTAGGCATCTCAGCCCAAGGCATGCTTGGAAACGCTCTAAAACGTCTTTTCTCAGTCAGAAAACGCTAGTTCACGCAGTTTCATGAATTAAGCTGACCCACATTAAAAATATTTCACATGCATGGAAGGAATGTTATTTACAATGCAGAAAGACACTTCTTGATGTGTTAGAAGTTTATTGCATGTTTTTAGGCATCTCAGCCCAAAGCATGCTTGGAAACGCTCTTAAACGTCTTTTCTCAGTCAGAAAACGCTAGTTCATGCAGTTTCATGAAAAAAGCTGACCCACATTAAAAATGTTTCACATGCATGAAAGGAATGCTATTTACAATGCAGAAAGACAATTCTTGATGTGTTAGAAGTTTATTGCATATGAAATTTAGTTAGAGCCTCAGTTCATAAAACGCTTAGTTATGGCCTTCTAGGATCGCCAAAAATGTTTTTAGGCATCTCAGCTCATGAAACCAAGGCATGGTTGGAAACGCTCTAAAACGTCTTTTCTCAGTCAGAAAACGAAAGTTCATGAAGTTTCATGAATAAAGCTGACCCACATTAAAATATTTCACATGCATGAAAGGAATGTTATTTACAATGCAGAAAGACACTTCTAGATGTATTAGAAGTTTATTGCATATGAAATTTAGTTAGAGCCTCTGTTCATAAAACGCTTAGTTAGGTCCTTCTAGGAACGCCAATACTGATTTTAGGCAACTCAGCTCATGAAACCAAGGCATGCTTGGAAACGCTCTAAAACGTCTTTTCTCAGT
Source organism: Labeo catla (assembly GCA_012976165.1). Taxonomy (NCBI): domain Eukaryota; kingdom Metazoa; phylum Chordata; class Actinopteri; order Cypriniformes; family Cyprinidae; genus Labeo; species Labeo catla. The sequence continues at coordinate 14,280 of VONZ01003590.1, forward strand.
CAGAAAACGCTAGTTCATGAAGTTTCATGAAAAAACCTTAGCCATATTAAAAAAGTTTCACATGCATGAAAGGAATGTTATTTACAATGCAGAAAGACAATTCTTGATGTGTTAGAAGTTTATTGCATATGAAATTTAGTTACAGCCTCAGTTCATAAAACGCTTAGTCTGGGCCTTCTAGGATCGCCAAAAATGTTTTTTAGGCATGTCAGCTCATGAAACCAAGGAATGCTTGGAAACGCTCTAAAACGTCTTTTCTCAGTCAGAAAACGCTAGTTCATGCAGTTTCATGAAAAAAGCTGACCCACATTAAAAATCTTTCACATGCATGGAAGGAATGTTATTTACAATGCAGAAAGACACTTCTTGATGTGTTAGAAGTTTATTGCCTGTTTTTAGGCATCTCAGCCCAAGGCATGTTTGGAAACGCTCTAAAACGTCTTTTCTCAGTCAGAAAACGCTAGTTCATGCTGTTTCATGAAAAAAGTTGAGCCACATTAAAAAAGTTTCACATGCATGAAAGGAATGTTATTTACAATGCAGAAAGACACTTCTTGATGTGTTAGATGTTTTTTGAATATGAAATTTAGTTAGAGCCTCAGTTCATAAAAGGCTTAGTTAGGGCCTTCTAGCAACGCCAATACTGATTTTAGGCAACTCAGCTCATAAAACCAAAGAAGGAGATACTTAGAGGGAAGCGGCTCTAAAAGCGTCTTTCCTCAGTTAGAAGCGACAGTTAATGCAGTTTCATGAAAAAAGCTGAGCCATATTAAAAAAGTTTCATATGCATGAAAGAAATGTTATTTACAATGCAGAAAGACACTTCTTGATGTGTTAGAAGTTTTTTGCATATGAAATTTAGTTAGAGCCTTAGTGCATAAAACGCTTAGTTGGGGCCTTCTAGGATCGCCAAAAATGTTTTTAGGCAACTCAGCTCATGAAACCAAGGCATGCTTGGAAACGCTCTAAAACGTCTTTTCTCAGTCAGAAAACGCTAGTTCATGCAGTTTCATGAAAAAAGCTGAGCCATATTAAAAATATTTCACATGCATGAAAGGAATGTTATTTACAATGCAGAAAGACACTGCTTGATGTGTTAGAAGTTTATTGCATATGAAATTTAGTTAGAGCCTCAGTTCATAAAACGCTTAGTTAGGGCCTTCTAGGATCGCCAAAAATATTTTAGGCATCTCAGCTCATAAAACCAAGGAATGCTTGGAAACGCTCTAAAACGTCTTTGCTCAGTCAGAAAACGACAGTTAATGCAGTTTCATGAAAAAAGCTGACCCACATTAAAAATGTTTCACATGCATGAAAGGAATGTTATTTACAATGCAGAAAGACAATTCTTGATGTGTTAGAAGTTTATTGCACATGAAATTTAGTTAGAGCCTCAGTTCATAAAACGCTTAGTTATGGCCTTCTAGGATCGCCAAAAATGTTTTTAGGCATCTCAGCTCATGAAACCAAGGCATTCTTGGAAACGCTCTAAAACGTCTTTTCTCAGTCAGAAAACGCTAGTTCATGCAGTTTCATGAATTAAGCTGACCCACATTAAAAATATTTCACATGCATGGAAGGAATGTTATTTACAATGCAGAAAGACACTTCCTGATGTGTGAGAAGTTTATTGCCTGTTTTTAGGCATCTCAGCCCAAGGCATGTTTGGAAACGCTCTAAAACGTATTTTCTCAGTCAGAAAACGCTAGTTCATGCAGTTTCATGAAAAAAGCTGAGCCACATTAAAAAAGTTTCACATGCATGAAAGGAATGTTATTTACACTGCAGAAAGACACTTCTTGATGTGTTAGAAGTTTTTTGCATATGAAATTTAGTTAGAGCCTCAGTTCATAAAACGCTTAGTTGGGGCCTTCTTGGATCGCCAAAAATGTTTTAGGCAACTCAGCTCATAAAACCAAGGAATGCTTGGAAACGCTCTAAAACGTCTTTCCTCAGTCAGAAAACGACAGTTAATGCAGATTCATGAAAAAAGCTGACCCACATTAAAAATGATTCACATGCATGAAAGGAATGTTATTTACAATGCAGAAAGACACTTCTTGATGTGTTAGAAGTTTATTGCCTGTTTTTAGGCATCTCAGCCCACGGCATGCTTGGAAACGCTCTTAAACGTCTTTTCTCAGTCAGAAAACGCTAGTTCATGCAGTTTCATGAAAAAAGCTGACCCACATTAAAAATATTTCACATGCATGAAAGGAATGTTATTTACAATGCAGAAAGACACTTCTTGATGTGTTAGAAGTTTATTGCATATGAAATTTAGTTAGATCCTCAGTTCATAAAACGCTTAGTTATGGCCTTCTAGGATCGCCAAAAATGTTTTTAGGCATCTCAGCTCATGAAACCAAGGCATTCTTGGAAACGCTCTAAAACGTCTTTTCTCAGTCAGAAAACGCTAGTTCATGCAGTTTCATGAATTAAGCTGACCCACATTAAAAAAATTTCACATGCATGGAAGGAATGTTATTTACAATGCAGAAAGACACTTCTTGATGTGTTAGAAGTTTATTGCCTGTTTTTAGGCATCTCAGCCCAAGGCATGTTTGGAAACGCTCTAAAACGTCTTTTCTCAGTCAGAAAACGCTAGTTCATGCAGTTTCATGAAAAAAGCTGAGCCATATTAAAAAAGTTTCACATGCATGAAAGGAATGTTATTTACAATGCAGAAAGACACTTCTTGATGTGTTAGAAGTTTATTGCCTGTTTTTAGGCATCTCAGCCCAAGGCATGCTTGGAAACGCTCTTAAACGTCTTTTCTCAGTCAGAAAACGCTAGTTCATGCAGTTTCATGAAAAAAGCTGAGCCATTCACATGCATGAAAGGAATGTCATTTACAATGCAGAAAGACACTTCTTGATGTGTTAGAAGTTTATTGCATATGAAATTTAGTTAGAGCCTCAGTTCATAAAACGCTTAGTTAGCGCCTTCTAGGATCGCCAAAAATGTTTTTAGGCAACTCAGCTCATGAAACCAAGGCATGCTTGGAAACGCTCTAAAACGTCTTTTCTTAGTCAGAAAACGCTAGTTCATGCAGTTTCATGAAAAAAGTTGAGCCATATTAAAAATGTTTCACATGCATGAAAGAAATGTTATTTACAATGCAGAAAGACACTTCTTGATGTGTTAGAAGTTTTTTGCATATGAAATTTAGTTAGAGCCTCAATGCATAAAACGCTTAGTTAGGGCCTTCTAGGATCGCTAAAAATGTTTTTAGGCAACTCAGCTCATGAAACCAAGGCATGCTTGAAATTTTAAACGCCTTTTCTCAGTCAGAAAACGCTTAGTTCATGCGAAGTTTCATGAAAAGCTGAGCCATATTAAAATATTTCACATGCATGAAAGGGAATGTTATTTGCTAATGCAGAAAGACACTTTGATGTGTTAGAAGTTTTATTGCATGTTTCTTTTAGGCATCTCAGCCCAAGGCATGCTTGAAACGTTTTAAACGCCTTTTCTCAGTCAGGAAAACGCTAGTTCATGGAAGCTCTGCTGAAAAAAAGCTGAGCCATATTAAAAAGTTTCACATGCATGAAAGGGAATGCTTCATTTAATAATACAGAAAGACACTTTGATGTTAGAAGTTTTGCATATGAAATTTAGTTAGAGCCTCAGTTCATAAACGCTTTAGTTAGCCTTCTAGGACGCTTTCAAAAAATGTTTTAGGCATCTCAGCTCATGAAACCAAGGCATGGTTGGAAACGCTCTTAAACGTCTTTTCTGAGTCAGAAAACGCTAGTTCATGCAGTTTCATGAAAAAAGCTGACCCACATTAAATATGTTTCACATGCATAAAAGGAATTGTTATTTACAATGCAGAAAGACACTTCTTGATGTGTTAGAAGTTTATTGCATATGAAATTTAGTTAGAGCCTCTGTTCATAAAACGCTTAGTTTGGTCCTTCTAGGAACGCCAATACTAATTTTAGGCAACTCAGCTCATGAAAACAAGGCATGCTTGGAAACGCTCTAAAACGTCTTTTCTCAGTCAGAAAACGAAAGTTCATGAAGTTTCATGAATAAAGCTGACCCACATTAAAAATATTTCACATGTATGAAAGGAATGTTATTTACAATGCAGAAAGACACTTCTTGATGTGTTAGAAGTTTATTGCATATGAAATTTAGTTAGAGCCTCTGTTCCTAAAACGCTTAGTTAGGTCCTTCTAGGAACGCCAATACTGATTTTAGGCAACTCAGCTCATGAAACCAAGGCATGCTTGGAAACGCTCTAAAACGTCTTTCCTCAGTCAGAAAACGAAAGTTCATGAAGTTTCATAAATAAAGCTGACCCACATTAAAAATATTTCACATGCATGAAAGGAATGTTATTTACAATGCAGAAAGACACTTCTTGATGTGTTAGAAGTTTATGGCCTGTTTTTAGGCATCTCAGCCCAAGGCATGCTTGGAAACGCTCTAAAACGTCTTTTCTCAGTCAGAAAACGCTAGTTCATGCAGTTTCATGAAAAAACCTTAGCCATATTAAAAAAGTTTCACATGCATGAAAGGAATGTTATTTACAATGCAGAAAGACACTTCTTGATGTGTTAGAAGTTTTTTGCATATGAAATTTAGTTAGAGCCTCAGTTCATAAAACGGTTAGTTAGGGCCTTCTAGGATCGCCAAAAATGTTTTAGGCAACTCAGCTCATAAAACCAAGGAATGCTTGGAAACGCTCTAAAACGTCTTTCCTCAGTCAGAAAATGACAGTTAATGCAGATTCATGAAAAAAGCTGACCCAAATTAAAAATGTTTCACATGTATGAAAGGAATGTTATTTACAATGCAGAAAGACACTTCTTGATGTGTTAGAAGTTTATTGCATGTTTTTAGGCATCTCAGCCCAAGGCATGCTTGGAAACGCTCTTAAACGTCTTTTCTCAGTCAGAAAACGTTAGTTCATGCAGTTTCATGAATAAAGCTGACCCACATTAA
>VONZ01003591.1:0-19230 GCA_012976165.1 Labeo catla
GGTTCTTGAGGCAAAGTTGCTCAGCATGTGGAGCTCTATCAAATGATATGCATATTGTGTGGATGTGTGAAACACCACGTGAGTGAGGCACGTTACAGAGGCAAAAAACTCGTTAGCGCCAACTAGTGGCCGATTTCTTTCAAAATTCTTACAGACCTTTAGGGCCATGAGTCGAACATGCCCAGTGAGTTTCGTTCCGATCGGCCTCCGTTAACCTTGTCTAATGGGTGCTCAAACTTCATTGGCCGATGGCGGCCATGTTTTTTGAGATACGCCAATGTCCTCATAGACCCTTATGGCACATTGGACAGAGACACTGCATACCAATTTTCAGGTCGATCGGACCAACGATTGCATAGTTATAGTCATTTTTATGTTTTCTCAGGCTTATGGTGCCACCAAGTGGCAGAGCTGTGCAATTTTTTTTATTTGACCAAAGATTGAGCTTATACACATGTGTACAGAGTTTGGTGAAGATATCTCATTCCGTTCAAAAGTTATAGCCAAATGTAGCAATTGGCTAACATTAACTGAAAAGAAAGAAAAAAGAAAACCGAACACCGTAGAGGAAAATTTCCGTAATACACTTTTCTTCGCCTTGACCCAAGGATTACAACGATGTAAAGTTTTTGAGTCTACGACAAAAAATGTACGAGCTATGGCCAAAATTGTAAAAAAAGTTAGTTTTTTGCGCTGTAGCGCCCCCGTTAGGCCGATTGGGCCAGTTCTTTGCGCCTGAGTAGCGAGGAGGACTACTACCTTCTGACCAAGTTTCAGCTCTCTAGGCCTTACGGTTTGGGCTGCACGATCAGTTTTAGCGCAGAATAATAATAATAAAAAAAATCCTAACAATTACAATAGGGTTTCAGTGCTACGCACTCGAACCCCTAAAAATCCTGACAATAACAATAGGGTTTCAGCACTACGTGCTCGAACCCCTAAAAATCCTTACAATTACAATAGGGTTTCAGCACTGCGTGCTCGAACCCCTGATAATAATCCTGAAGCAGCAATTATCGGGGTTCAAGCACCTAAAGCCTTTAAGATTTTATGGTTTTAGTGTGTAGTCCAAACCAAAATGTATGACTAACACTAAAACACATCCACGATGGAGAACACGCTCACAAACACACACATACACAGAAATTAAATGTTTACACTACATTTTGTTGCACATTTAGATTTCTGAAATAAATGATCAACAAAACAACAAAACTCTTATTGCAAGTCTTCTCTTTTAGAGTTTAAATGGAGTTTAAATGTAATTTTCAGTTTTATACCTTCAAAACATAATTAGCATAATTGTAAAAAAACTGATATGTCTGTATGAATACAGTGGTAAACTTTTAAAATGTGATCATACATGCAATGATAATGAATTTATCATGTCTAAACGCCAATCTTGAAGAAGAAAGAACTGAAAAATACTATATTAGTGATTTTAATGAGCCCATTAGTTGTCTTCTGGTGCCATCTAGTGGCTATAATTAATAACTGCAGAGACCTTACCATGGACATAATAGTTGTTAATGTTTATAACTATTATAGTGCCATTTTTTCCCCAATCTCCATAAAATGTTGTATGATTGTTTAGAATTAAATCATGTATCAGTTTACACAGTTTGGGGTTTTCTTTTAAGATCTATAGGCTTTTGGGTACGGTATATAAAGACCACATTTTAAATGACCCTGTCATTGCTGTCCAAATGCAAATATTTTGCATTTTATTTGAGTATTATCGACCTGGAGAGTCCAGAGCATTGTACTGCACTGATTTTTTTTTTTTCATTTTGAGTTTAAAAGCTAGGGCTAGCTGGAGAATAGAGAATGTTTCATGGCCTTACTTACTGACCGCCACACCTGATTCTGATCACCAGCTCGTTAAATGAGAGCTCCATGAACTGACTGGAGTGCACTACATAAGAAAGACATACCTTATTGGCCACACCTGAGAAAGCTCATCAGCTCGTTAGAAGAGAGCTCCATGAACTGAATGGATTATGTCAGATAAGAGCCTATGAATGGTCCTCTGCTGCCATGTACTGATTATAATGGCAATTACAGGGACTTCATCATTGAAATGTAGTGGTTTTAACCTTTATAACTGTTATAGCACCAATTTTTGCCCGATCTGCACAAAATTTTGCAAGCTTGTTTGGAATCATATGACGTATGACCTTGCATAATTTCATGTAGTTTTGAGTTGTCATTTAGGATTTTCAGACTTTTGGGTACACTAGGTAAACAACAACATTTTCAATGACCGTGTTAAAGATGTCCAAATTCAAACGTTCAACAGTTTTTTGATAATTATTGATCTAGAGAGTCCAGAGAATATTACTGCAGTGCTTTGATTGAGACTGAACGAAAAACCTAGGACTAGTTCCCAAAAGTAGGTTTTTAACATATTTGTGAATATTTAATGAACGATTTGATTGACAGCAATGGTTCTTGAGGCAAAGTTGTTCATCATGAGGAGATCTATCAAATGATATGAAGATCTAGTGTTTGTGTGAATATATGTGCATTTATTTAGCCATTTAAAGCCATTTACCATAGACAGCTTATGTGTTTGAAGCCTTTTTAACTGTTATAGCGCCACCTATGCTCCGATCTTCACAAAACTTTGCATGCTTATTAAGAGTCACCTGTCACACGTTCTCACCAATTTTCGTGAAGTTTTGAGTTTTTGTTTAGGTTTTATAGGCTTTTGGGTATACGTGGCCACACCCCTTTTTAAAATTCCCTCGTTATTGCTAACCAAATGACAAAATTCCACATTTTTTTGATAATTATTGATCTAGAGAGTCCAGAGAATATTACTGCAGTGGATTGATTGAGATTGAGCAAAAAACCTAGGACTAGTTCACAAACGTAGGTTTTTAACATAATTGTGAATAATTAATGAACGATTTGATTGACAGCAATGGTTCTTGAGACAAAGTTGTTCATCATGAGGAGATCTATCAAATGATATGTATATTGTGTCATTTTCAAGTTTTCAAGTCAATCGGACAAACAGTATTGTAGTTATAGCCGTTTTTGTTTTTTCGTTATTATAGCGCCACCAAGCGGCCGAACGCTGCAATTTTTTTTATTTGACCTAAATTCGAGCTTTTACAGATGCGTACCGAGTTTGGTGAAAATATCTCATTCCGTTCAAGAGTTATAGCCACAATTAGCATTTGGCTAACGTTAGCATAACACGTTTTGTCGCGCTGTTTCGCGCGAAAATCGAAATTTCAACTTTTTTTTGATAATTATTGATATTCAATGTCTAGAGAATATTTCTGCACTGGTTTGGTTCCAATCGGGCGAAAAACCTAGGACTAGTTCGCAAGAGTAGGTTTCGGATATAACGCCATTTTGCGGAAAAACGGTACGACGTACGAAAAATCTGCACTAAAATTTTGAGTCTATGACAAAAATTGTACGAGCTACGGCCAAAAATGTAAAAAAAAAATGCATTTTTTTGCGCTATAGAATCAAAAAAGATGGTCTGTAAGAATTTTGAAAGAAATCGGCCACTAGTTGGCGCTAACGACTTTTTTGCCTCTGTAATCGCGTGGCGTTTCACACATCCACACAATATGCATATCATTTGATACATCTCCTCATGCCGAGAAACTTTGTACAAAACCTACTTTTGCGAACTAGTCCTAGGTTTTTCGCCCGATCGGAACCAAACCAGTGCAGAAATGTTCTCTGGACAGTGAATATCAATAATTATCAAAAAAATGTACAATTTTGACACATCGTTGCGAAAGGGCCCCAAAAAGTTTGTCAGGTGGGGGGCCATTTTTACTAAAATGGCTATAACTCGTGAACAAAAAGAGATATCTTCACCAAACTCGATACACGTATATAAGCTCAATCTTTGGTCAAATACAAAAAATTTCACAGCTCTGCCACTTGGTGGCGCTTGGTGGTGCTAAACTCAAAACTTTACAAAAGTTGGAGAAAACATGTGTCAGATGACTCTTAACAAGCATGCAAAGTTTCATGAAGATCAGACCATAGGTGGTGCTATAACAGTTAAAATGCTTCAAAAACACAAGCTGTGTATGGTAAATGGCTTCAAATGGCTAAATAAATGCTAGTATATTCACATAAACACTAGATCTTCATATCATTTGATAGATCTCCTAATGATGAACAACTTTGCCTCAAGAACCATTGCTGTCATTCAAGTCGTTCATTAAATATTCACAAATATGTTAAAAACCTACTTTTGCAAACTAGTCCTAGGTTTTTTGCTCAATCTCGATCAAACCACTGCAACACAGTTCTCCAGACTCCCTAGATCAATAATTATCAAAAAAAAGTTAAACTTTTGACTCATGGTCGCAAAGGGGCACCAAAACGTTCAAAAGAGGCGGGGCCACTTTTACTAAAATGGCTATAACTTTTGAACAGAATGACATATCATCACCAAACTCAGAACACATGTGTACAAGCTAAATCTGTGGTAAAATCCAAAAAATTGCGGAGCTTGACCACTTGGCGGCGCTATAAGAGCAAAAATACTTAAAAATGGCTATAACTACGCAACCGTCAGTCCAATCGATCTGAAAATTGGTATGCAGTGTCGTAGTCCAATGTGGCATAAGGGTCTATGAGGACATTTGCGTATCTTGAAAAACATGGCGGCAATCGACCAATGAAGTTTGAGCACCTATTAGACAAGGTTAACAGAGGCCGATCGGAATGAAACTCACTGGGCATGTTCGACTCATGGCCCTAAAGGTCTGTAAGAATTTTGAAACAAATCGGCCACTAGTTGGCGCTAACAAGTTTTATGGCTATGTAATCACGTAGTGTTTCACACATCCACACAATATGCATATCATTTGATAGATCTCCACATGCTGAGCAACTTTGCCTCAAGAACCATTGCTGTCAATCAAATCATTCATTAATTATTCACAAATATGTGAAAAACCTACTTTTGCGAACTAGTCCTAGGTTTTTCGCTCAATCTCGATCAAACCACTGCAGCGCAGTTCTCCAGACTCTCTAGATCAATAATTATCAAAAAAATGTAGAATTTTGTCCTTTGCGTAGCTATAACGGGGTCATTTAGAAAAGGGGCGTGGCCACATATACCCAAAAGCCTATCAAACCTAAACAAAAACTCAAAACTTTACAAAAGTTTGTGAAAACATGTGTCAGATGACTCTTAAGAAGCATGTAAAATTTCATGGAGATCGGACCATAGGTGGCGCTATGACAGTTAAAAAGGCTTCAAAAACATGAAATTTCAAAAGTAAATTGCTTTAAATTGCTATAACATACTCATATAATCACAGAAACACAAGATCTTCATACCATATGATAGATCTCCTCATGCTGAGCAACTTTGCCTCAAGAACCATTGCTGTCAATCAAGTCGTTTATTACATATTCACAAATATGTGAAAAACCTACTTTTGCAAACTAGTCCTAGGTTATTCACTCAATCTCGATCAAACCACTGCAGCACAGTTCTCCAGACTCCCTAGATTAATAATTATCAAAAACAAAATTTACTTTTGACTCACGGTCGCAAAGGGGCGTCAAAACGTTCAAAAGAGGCGGGGCAACTTTTAGTAAAATGGCTATAACTTTGGAACAGAATGACATATCATCACCAAACTCAGAACACCTATGTAAAATCTCAGCCTTTGGTCAAATCCAAAAAATTGCGGAGCTTGACCACTTGGTGGCGCTATAATAGAGAAAAACATAAAAATGGCTATAACTTCGCAACCGTCATTCCAATCAACCTGAAAATTGGTATGCAGTGTCTCTGTCCAATGTGCCATAAGGGTCTATGAGAACATTTGCGTATCTCAAAAAACATGGCCACCATCAACCAATGAAGTTTGAGCACCTATTAGACAAGGTTAACGGAGGCCGATCGGAACGAAACTCACTGGGCATGTTCGACTCATGGCCCTAAAGGTCTGTAAGAATTTTGAAAGAAATCGGCCACTAGTTGGCGCTAACGAGTTTTATGGCTCTGTAATCACGTGGTGTTTCACACATCCACACAATATGCATATCATTTGATAGATCTCCTCATGATGAACAACTTTGCCTCAAGAACCATTGCTGTCAATCAAATCGTTCATTAAATATTCACAAATATGTTAAAAACCTACTTTTGCGAACTAGTCCTAGGTTTTTCGCTTAATCTCGATCAGACCACTGCAGTAATATTTTCTGGACTCTCTAGATCAATAATTATCAAAAAAATGTAGAATTTTGTCCTTCGGTTAGCTATAACAGGGTCATTTACAAAAGGGGCGTGGCCGCATATACCCAAAAGCCTATAAAACTTAAACAAAAACTCAAAACTTTACAAAAGTTGGACCAAACGTGTGTTAGATGACTCTTAACAAGCATGCAAACGTTCGTGAAGATCGGACCATAGGTGGCGCTATAACAGTTAAAAAGGCTTCAAAAACACAAGCTGTGTATGGTAATTGGCTTCAAATGGAAAAATAAATGCTAGTATATTCACATAAACACTAGATCTTCATATCATCTGATAGATCTCCTCATAATGAACAACTTTGCCTCAAGAACCATTGCTGTCATTCAAGTCGTTCATTAATCATTCACAAATATGTTAAAAACCTACTTTTGCGAACTAGTCCTAGGTTTTTCGCTTAATCTCGATCAAACCACTGCAGTAATCTTCTCTGGACTCTCTAGATCAATAATTATCAAAAAAAATGTTGAATTTTTTCCTTCGGTTAGCTATAACGGCGTCATTTACAAAAGCGGTGTAGCCACATACACCCAAAAGCCTATAAAACCTAAACAAAAACTCAAGATGTTATGAAAATTGGTGAGAACATGTGTCAGATGACTCTTAACAATCATGAAAAGTTTCATGGAGATCAGACCATAGGTGGCGCTATAAGCTTCAAAAAGACAGGATTTCTATGGTAAATGGTCTCAAATTGTTTAAAAAAATGCTCATATATTCACACAAACACTAAATCTTTATATATAATCTCCAAATTTTGAACGACTTTACATACCACCTTAAAGGCCTTAAATGCTCGAACCCCGGTAATTGCTGCTTGCAGCTATATTTATTATTATTATTATTATTATTCTTCCCTAGAACTGATCGTGCAGCCCAAACCGTAAGGCCTAGAGAGCTGAAACTTGGTCAGAAGGTAGTAGTCCTCCTCGCTACTCAGGCGCAAAGAACCGGCCCAATCGGCCTAAAGGTGGCGCTACAGCGCAAAAAACGAACTTTTTTTTACATTTTTGGCCCTAGCTCGTACATTTTTTGTCGTAGACTCACAAAATTTACATCGTTGCAATCCTTGGGTCAATACGCACAAAAGTGCACTGGCGCAGATTTTTCGTACGAAGCCCGGTTTTTCCGCAAAATGGCCGAATGTCCAAAACCTACTTTTGCGAACTAGTCCTAGGTTTTTCGCCCGATCGGAACCAAACCAGTGCAGAAATGTTCTCTGGACACTGAATATCAATAATTATCAAAAAAAAGTTGAAATTTTGACTCATCGTTGCGAAGGGGCCCCAAAAAGTTTGTCAGGTGGAGGACCATTTTTACTAAAATGGCTATAACTCAGGAACCAAATGGCATATCGTTACGAAACTTGACACACTTATGTACAAGCTCAATCTTTGGTCAAATAAAAAAAATTGCACAGCTCTGCCACTTGGTGGCGCTAAAAGCCTGAAAAACAATAAAATGACTATAACTATGCAATCGTTAGTCCGATCGACCTGAAAATTGGTATGCAGTGTCTCTGTCCAATGTGCCATAAGGATCTATAAGGACGTTGGCATATCTCAAAAAACATGGCCGCCATCGACCAATGAAGTTTGAGCACCCATTAGACAAGGTTAACGAAGGTCGATCGGAACGAAACTCACTGGGCATGTTCGACTCATGGCCCTAAAGGTCTGTAAGAATTTTGAAAGAAATCGGCCACTAGTTGGCGCTAACGAGTTTTTTGCCTCTGTAATCACGTGGTGTTTCACACATCCACACAATATGCATATCATTTGATAGATCTCCTCATGATGAACAACTTTGCCTCAAGAACCATTGCTGTCATTCAAGTCGTTCATTAAATATTCACAAATATGTTAAAAACCTACTTTTGCGAACTAGTCCTAGGTTTTTCGCTCAATCTCGATCAAACCACTGCAGCGCAGTTCTCCAGACTCTCTAGATCAATAATTATCAAATAAATGTTGAATTTTGTCCTTCGGTTAGCTGTAATAGGGCCATTTACAATAGGGGCGTGGCCACATATACCCAAAAGCTTATAAAACCAAAACGAAAACTCAAAACTTTACGAAAATTGGTGATAACATGTGTCAGATGATTCTTAACAAGCATGTAAAGTTTCATGCAGATCGGACTATAGGTGGCGCTATAACAGTTAAAAAGGTTTTAAAAACAAGATTTGTATGGTAAATGGCCTCAGATTGTTAAAAAATGCTCATCTATTCACACAAACACTACATCTTACACTTACATCTGTATGATATATCCCCTCATTCTGAACAACTTTGCATACCACCTGAAAGGCCTTATATGCTCGAACCCCGGTAATTGCTGCTTGCAGCTATATTTAGGGGTTCGAGCACGCAGTGCTGAAACCCTATTGTAATTGTTAGGATTTTTTTTATTATTATTATTATTCCGCGCTAAAACTGATCGTGCAGCCCAAACCGTAAGGCCTAGAGAGCTGAAACTTGGTCAGAAGGTAGTAGTCCTCCTCGCTACTCAGGCGCAAAGAACCGGCCCAATCGGCCTAACGGGGGCGCTACAGCGCAAAAAACGAACTTTTTTTACATTTTTGGCCGTAGCCCGTACAATTTTGGTTGTAGACTCAAAAAATTTACATATTTGCAATCCTTGGGTCAAGGCGAACAAAAGTGCACTGGTGCAGATTTTTCGTACGAAGCCCGGTTTTTCCGCAAAATGGCGTTACGTCCGAAACCTACTTTTGCGAACTAGTCCTAGGTTTTTCGATGGATCGGAACCAAACCACTGCTGAAATATTCTCTGGACAGTGAATATCAATAATTATCAAAAAAAAGTTGAAATTTTGACTCACGGTCGAATAGGAATGCCAAAACGTTCTATGCTAACGTTAGCAAATTCATACATTTGGCTATAACTTTTGAATGGAATGAGATATCTTCACCAAACTCGGTACACATGTGTATAAGCTCAATCTTTGGTCAAATAACAAAAATTGCACAGCTCTGCCACTTGGGGGCGCTATAAGGTGGAAAAAACATAAAAATGACTATACCTATGCAATCGTTGGTCCGATCGACCTGGAAATTGGTATGCAGTGTCTCTGTCCAATGTGCCATAAGGGTCTATGAGGACATTGGCGTATCTCAAAAAACATGGCCGCCATCGGCCAATGAAGTTTGAGCGCCTATTAGACAAGGTTAACGGAGGTCGATCGGAACAAAACTCACTGGGCATGTTCGACTCATGGCCCTAAAGGTCTGTAAGAATTTTGAAAGAAATCGGCCACTAGTTGGCGCTAACGAGTTTTTTGCCTCTGTAATGACATGGTGTTTCACACATCCACAAAATATGCATATCATTTGATAGACCTCCTCATGATGAACAACTTTGCCTCAAGAACCATTGCTGTCAATCAAACCGTTCATTAATTATTCACAAATATGTGAAAAACCTACTTTTGCGAACTAGTCCTAGGTTATTCACTCAATCTCGATCAAACCACTGCAGTAATATTCTCTGGACTCTCTAGATCAATAATTATCAAAAAAATGTAGAATTTTGTCCTTTGGGTAGCTATAACGGGGTCATTTAGAAAAGGGGCGTGGCCACATATACCCAAAAGCCTATAAAACCTAAACAAAAACTCAAAACTTTACAAAATTTGGTGAGAACATGTGTCAGATGTCTCTTAAGAAGCATGTAAAATTTCATGGAGATCGGACCATAGGTGGCGCTATGACAGTTAAAAAGGCTTCAAAAACACGAAATTTCAAAAGTAAGTTGCCTTAAATTGCTATAACATGCTCATAAAATCACAGAAACACTAGAACTTCATACCATATGATAGATTTCCTCATGCTGAGCAACTTTGCCTCAAGAACCACTGCTGTCAATCAAGTCGTTTATTACATATTCACAAATATGTGAAAAACCCACTTTTGCGAACTAGTCCTAGGTTATTCACTCGATCTCGACCAAACCACTGCAGCACAGTTCTCCAGACTCCCTAGATCAATAATTATCAAAAAAAAGTTAAACTTTTGACTCACGGCCGCAAAGGGGCGTCAAAACGTTCGAAAGAGGCGGGGCCACTTTTAGTAAAAAGGCTATAACTTTGGAACAGAATGACATATCATCACCAAACTCAGAACACATATGTAAAAGCTCAGCCTTTGGTGAAATCCAAAAAATTGCGGAGCTTGACCACTTGGTGGCGCTATAATAGAGAAAAAACATAAAAATGGCTATAACTTCGCAACCGTCAGTCCAATCAACCTGAAAATTGGCATGCAGTGTCTCTGTCCAATGTGCCATAAGGGTCTATGAGGACATTGGCGTATCTCAAAAAACATGGCCGCCATCGACCTATGAATTTTGAGCACCTATTAGACAAGGTTAACGGAGGCCGATAGGAACGAAACTCACTGGGCATGTTCGACTCATGGTCCTAAAGGTCTGTAAGAATTTTGAAACAAATCGGCCACTAGTTGGCGCTAACGAGTTTTATGGCTCTGTAATCACGTGGTGTTTCACAAATCCACATAATATGCATATCATTTGATAGATCTCCTCATGATAAACAACTTTGCCTCAAGAACCATTGCTGTCAATCAAACGGTTCATTAATTATTCACAAATATGTGAAAAACCTACTTTTGCGAACTAGTCCTAGGTTTTTCGCTCAATCTCGATCAAACCACTGAAGTAATGTTCTCTGGACTCTCTAGATCAATAATTATCAAAAAAATGTTGAATTTTGTCCTTCGGTTAGCTGTAATGGGGCCATTTACAATAGGGGCTTGGCCACATATACCCAAAAGCTTATAAAACCAAAACGAAAACTCAAAACGTTACGAAAATTGGTGAAAACATGTGTCAGATGATTCTTAACAAGCATGCAAAGTTTCGCGAAGATCGGACCATAGGTGGCGCTATAAGAGTTAAAAAGGCTTCAAAAACACAAGCTGTGTATGGTAAATGGCAAATGACAAACTGTTCATTGCTTAAGTCTTTTAAAAACATATATTCATTTAAACAAAATAAAAAAAAAAAAAACATTCAATAAAGGAGACAGTGTCTCACTTCATTAAGACTTGTTTGACTATTGAAATCTCCTGAATGAATGATTTAATGACGTACCTTTTTTTTTAAACGGGCAGTTGTCGCCACCTCCTGGCGGAAGAGGATAAGCGTGACAATAGATACACGTGTTAAAATACTTTCGTTTTTATCGCTACTGTAGACAATAAGTGTTTATACCCAAACTATAAACTTTTATCCCAGTACTTCTATTATTTAAATATCTGTAACACAGAAATAATGATTATAATGTGGTTGAAAAGACTGTTTGTGTTGCTCTTTCTGCGTTCACATTTACTCCGATCTTCTGATTCATTAACATGGCAGCGACAAAACCTGCTTCTCACGCTCCACTGACACTGGCGATGTGAAACAGTCCTAATAGACAAAGATAACGTGTTGTCATTTAGGAATAAGATCGCGTGGGTGTTTGAATCGACACCTCAATATTTTAAGGATTAATAGTGCAGCTCTAATGTAAACATGGCAAAATGTTGTGGGAGGATACTGTCACGAGATCTCGTGAAATCCGACTGGTCTCGTCACATCCCTACCATTTAGATAGCCACTTAATAATAAGATCATGATCTACTGTACCCGAGTCTATAAAACCTAAAAGAAAAGAAAATTTCACAAACCTAAGTCAAATAATCATCATATGATTCTAAAAAGCCTGCATTTTAAAGACATCAGGCAAAAAAGGCAATGTAACAGTTATAAAGCTTAAAAACTATGCATCGCTCTTTAAAATGTCATGAAATTACAACTATAACCACTAGATGGCAGTAGAAGACCACTAATGGCTCATTGAAATGAACAGTGCTATTCACAGATTTTCCATTCATTTCAATTAATGCAAAGACTAAATCACTATATAACATTTCAAATCACATTTAGTCAAAGTTTAACACTTCATTTAAACACATATATCATATTTGACAATAATACAAGATTATGATTACAGTGAAACCTGAAAACTATATATAAAATCTTAAAAAGACTTGCACTAAACATTTTGTCACCTACCATTTAATACACAAATCTCTTACGTGCAACAAAATGTGTGTGTGTGTGTGTGTGTAGTAATGCTTAATGAACATTAATATAACAGTTTAACTATTTAATTTCTGTTTGTGAGTGTATTGTCCATCATGGATGTGTTTTATTGTGTTAGCCATATGTTTTGCATTGGACTACATCTTAAATCCACACAACCTTTTATGATGCTAAACAGGCGTGCAAAGTTTCATGAAGATCAGACCATAGGTGGCACTATAACAGTTAAAACGGCTTCAAAAACAAAATTTCTATGGTAATTGGCCTCAACTTGCTAAAAACATGCAAATATATTCACACAACCACTAGATCTTCATATCATATGATATAGATGTCCTCATTCTGAACAACTTTGCCTCCAGGACCATTGCTGTCAATCCAACTATTCTTTAAATATGTTATATTATTTAAAAAAAAAACCTACTTTTGTAAACTATTCCTAGGTTTTAAACTCAAAATACATAAAATCACTGTAGTAACATTCTCTGGACCCTCTAGATCAACAGTTATCAAAAAAATGTTGAACATTTGCATTTAGTCAGTAAAAACAGCACCACTTAATAATAAGATCATGATCTACTGTACCCAAAAATCTATAAATCCTAAAAGAAAACAAAATTTCACAAACCTAAGTAAAATCATTATCATATGATTCTAAAGAAGCATACAATTTTATCAACATAAGGCAAAAAAGGCAAAGTTACAGTTATAAACTTAAAACAATGCATCCTTTTTTTAAAACGCCATGAAATTGCAACTTTAACCACTAGATGGCAGTAGAAGACCATTAATGCATCATTAAACAGACTACAACAGTGCATTTCATGGCTTGTTTTCAATTAATTTCAATTTATACATAAACTAAATCACTGTTACAACATTTCAAATCACATTTAGTCAAAGTTTAACACTTAAATTATACAGATATATCATATTTGACAATAATACAAGATTATGATTACAGCGAACCTGAAAATGATATATAAAATCTTAAAGACAATATTTGCACTAAACATTTTGTCACCTACCATTTATTACACAAATCTTCAAGGTGCAACAAATTATGTCTGTGTGTGTAAAAGCAGTAATGCTTAATGAACATTAATATAACAGTTTAACTATTTAATTTCTGTGTTTGTGAGTGTTTTCTCCATCATGGATGTGTTTTAGTGTGTGTTTAGCCATATATTTTGCGTTGGACTACATCTTAAATCCACATAACCTTAAAGGCCTTATTTGCTCGAACCCCGATAATTGCTGCTTGCAGCTATATTTAGGGGTTCGAGCACGTAGTGCTGAAACCCTATTGTAATTGTAAGGATTTTTATTATTATTATTCTTCTCCGGTAAAACTGATCGTGCAGCCCAAACCGTAAGGCCTAGAGAGCTGAAACTTGGTCAGATCGTAGTAGTCTTGCTCGCTACTCAGATCCAAAGCCTCGCCAAAATCGGCCTAAAGGTGGCGCTACAGCGCAAAAAACTAACTTTTTTTACATTTTTGGCCCTAGCTCGTACATTTTTTGTCGTAGACTCAAAAAATTTACATCGTTGCGATCCTTGGGTCAATACGCACAAAAGTGCACGGCGCAGATTTTTCGTACGAAGCCCGGTTTTTCCGCAAAATGGCCGAATGTCCGAAACCTACTTTTGCGAACTAGTCCTAGGTTTTGCGCCCGATCGGAACCAAACCAGTGCAGAAATGTTCTCTGGACACTGAATATCAATAATTATCAAAAAAAAGTTGAAATTTTGACTCATCGTTGCGAAGGGGCACCAAAAAGTTTGTCAGGTGGAGGACCATTTTTACTAAAATGGCTATAACTCATGAACCAAATGAGATATCTTCACCAAACTCGGTACACATGTGTATAAGCTCAATCTTTGGTCAAATAAAAAAAATTGCACAGCTCTGCCACTTGATGGCGCTATAAGCCTGAAAAAACATAAAAATGCAATAACTATGCAATCGTTAGTCTGATCGACTTGAAAATTGGTATGCAGCGTCTCTGTCCAATGTGTCATAAGGGTCTATGAGGACATTGGCGTATCTCAAAAAACATGGCCGCCATCGGCCAATGAATTTTGAGCACCCATTAGACAAGGTTAACGAAGGTCAATCGGAACTAAACTCACTGGGCATGTTCGACTCATGGCCCTAAAGGTCTGTAAGAATTTTGAAACAAATCGGCCACTAGTTGGCGCTAACGAGTTTTTTGCCTCTGTAACATGCCTCACTCGCGTGGCGTTTCACACATCCACAAAATATGCATATCATTTCATAGATCTCCACATGCTGAGCAACTTTGCCTCAAGAACCATTGCTGTCAATCAAACCGTTCACTAATTATTCACAAATATGTGAAAAACCTACTTTTGCGAACTAGTCCTAGGTTTTTCGCTCAATCTCGATCAAACCACTGCAGCGCAGTTCTCCAGACTCTCTAGATCAATAATTATCAAAAAAATTTGGAATTTTGTCCTTTGGGTAGCTATAACGGGGTCATTTAGAAAAGGGGCGTGGCCACATATATCCAAAAGCCTATCAAACCTAAACAAAAACTCAAAACTTTATAAAAGCTGGAGAAAACATGTGTCAGATGACTCTTAACAAGCATGTAAAATTTCATGGAGATCGGACTATAGGTGGCGCTATGACAGTTAAAAAGCCTTCAACAACACAAAATTTCAAAAGTAAATTGCCTTAAATTGCTATAACATGCTCATATAATCACAGAAACACTAGAACTTCATACCATATGATAGATCTCCTGATGCTGAGCAACTTTGCCTCAAGAACCTTTGATATCAATCAAGTCGTTTATTACATATTCACAAATATGTGAAAAACCTACTTTTGCGAACTAGTCCTAGGTTATTCACTCGATCTCGATCAAACCACTGCAGCACAGTTCTCCAGACTCCCTAGATCAATAATTATCAAAAGAAAGTTAAACTTTTGACTCACAGTCGCAAAGGGGCACCAAAACGTTCAAAAGAGGCGGGGCCACTTTTAGTAAAATGGCTATAACTTTGGAACAGAATGACATATCATCACCAAACTCAGAACACATGTGTAAAAGCTCAGCCTTTGGTCAAACAAAAAAAAAATTGCACAGTTCTACCACTTGGTGGCGCTATAAGCCTGAAAAAACATAAAAATGACTATAACTATGCAATCGTTGGTCCGATCGACTTGAAAATTGGTATGCAGTGTCTTAGTCCAATGCGGCATAAGGGTCTATAAGGACATTGGCGTATCTCAAAAAACATGGCCGCAATCGACCAATGAACTTTGAGCACCTATTAGACAAGGTTAACGGAGGCCGATCGGAACGAAACTCACTGGGCATGTTTGACTCATGGCCCTAAACGTCTGTAAGAATTTTGAAACAAATCGGCCACTAGTTGGCGCTAACAAGTTTTTTGCCTCTGTAATCACGCAGTGTTTCACACATCCACACAATATGCATATCATTTGATAGATCTCCTCATGATGAACAACTTTGCCTCAAGAACCATTGCTGTCAATCAAACCGTTCATTAATTATTCACAAATATGTGAAAAAC
Source organism: Labeo catla (assembly GCA_012976165.1). Lineage (NCBI taxonomy): Eukaryota > Metazoa > Chordata > Actinopteri > Cypriniformes > Cyprinidae > Labeo > Labeo catla. The sequence goes on from VONZ01003591.1 coordinate 15,950, forward strand.
CAACTTTTGCGAACTAGTCCTAGGTTTTTCACTCAATCTCGATCAAACCACTGCAGTCATATTCTCTGGACTCTCTAGATCAATAATTATCAAAAAAATGTTGAATTTTGTCCTTCGGTTAGCTGTAATAGGGCCATTTACAATAGGGGCGTGGCCACATATACCCAAAAGCTTATAAAACCAAAACGAAAACTCAAAACGTTATGAAAATTGGACAAAACATGTGTCAGATGATTCTTAACAAGCATGCAAAGTTTCATGGAGATCGGAGCATAGGTGGCGCAATAACAGTTAAAAAGGCTTTAAAAACAAGATTTCTATGGTAAATGGCTTCAAATTGTTAAAAAATGCTCATCTATTCACACAAACACTACATCTTACACTTACATCTGTATGATATATCCCCTCATTCTGAACAACTTTGCATACCACCTCAAAGGCCTTAAATGCTCGAACCCCGGTAATTGCTGCTTGCAGCTATATTTATTATTATTTTTATTATTATTTTTCTGCCGTAAAACTTATCGTGCAGACCAAACCGTAAGGCCTAGAGACTTCAAACTTGGCCAGATGGTAGACCTCAATTTGGGGAGAACCTATCAAAGTATGAGCCCAAACGGCCCATAGGTGGCGCTATAGTGAACCAAAACGCGAAAGTGCTCATAACTCCTAAACCGCTTGTCATAGACTCAAAAAAATTAGATATTTGGAATCCTTGGGTCAATACAAATTGAAAAACACCCCTGTGATTTGGGGTCCTGGAGGCCCCGTTTTCCCGCAAATTTTAATCATGTCCAAAACCTACTTTTGTGAACTAGTCCTAGGTTTTTCGCCCGATCGGAACCAAACCAGTGCAGAAATGTTCACTGGACAGTGAAGATCAATAATTATCAAAAAAATGTCATATTTCCACTCATCGTTGCGAAGGGGCCGCAAAAAGTTTGTCAGGTGGACGGCCATTTTTACTAAAATGGCTATAACTCATGAACCGAATGAGGTATCTTCACCAAACTTGGTACGCATGTGTAATATCTCAATCTTTGGTGAAATAAAAAAAATTGCCGAGCTTGACCACTTGGTGGTGCTATGAGATGCAAAAACACAAAAACAGCTATAATTACACAACTGTTAGTCCGATCGACCTCAAACTTGGTATGCAGTGTCTCTGTCCAATGTCCCACAAGGGTCTATGAGGACATTGGCGTATCTAAAAAAACATGGCCGCCATCGGCCAATGAAGATTGAGCACCTATTAGACAAGCTTAACAGAGGCCGATCGGAACGAAACTCACTAGGCATATTCGACTCATGGCCATAAAGGTCTGTAAGAATTTTGAAACAAATCGGCCACTAGTTGGCGCTAACAAGTTTTTTGCCTCTGTAATCACGTGGTGTTTCACACATCCACAAAATATGCATATCATTTGATAGATCTCCTCATGATGAACAACTTTGCCTCTAGAACCATTGCTGTCAATCAAATCAATCATTAAATATTCACAAATATGTGAAAAAGCTACTTTTGCGAACTAGTCCTAGGTTTTTTGCTCAATCTCGATCAAACCACTGCAGTAATATTCTCTGGACTCTCTAGATCAATAATTATCAAAAAAATGTGGAATTTTGTCCTTTGGGTAGCTATAACGGGGTCATTTAGAAAAGGGGCGTGGCCACATATACCCAAAAGCCTATAAAACCTAAACAAAAACTCAAAACTTTACAAAAGTTGGTGAAAACATGTGTCAGATGACTTTTAAGAAGCATGTAAAATTTCATGGAGATTGGACCATAGGTGGCGCTATGACAGTTAAAAAGGCTTCAACAACACGAAATTTCAAAATTAAATTGCCTTAAATTGCTGTAACATGCTCATATAATCACAGAAACACTAAAACTTCATACCATATGATAGCTCTCCTCATGCTGAGCAACTTTGCCTCAAGAACCACTGCTGTCAATCAAGTCGTTTATTACATATTCACAAATATGTGAAAAACCTACTTTTGCGAACTAGTCCTAGGTTATTCACTCAATCTCGATCAAACCACTGCAGCACAGTTCTCCAGACTCTCTAGATTAATAATTATCAAAAAAAAGTTCAACTTTTGACTCACAGGCGCAAAGGGGCACCAAAACTTTCAAAAGAGGCGGGGCCACTTTTAGTAAAATGGCTATAACTTTGGAACAGAATGACATATCATCACCAAACTCGGAACATATATGTAAAATCTCAGCCTTTGGTCAAATCCAAAAAATTGCGGAGCTTGACCACTTGGTGGCGCTATAATAGAGAAAAAACATAAAAATGGCTATAACTTCGCAACCGTCAGTCCAATCGACCTGAAAATTGGTATGCAGTGTCTCTGTCCAATGTGACATAAGGGTCTATGAGGACATTGGCGTATCTAAAAAAACATGGCCGCCATCGACCAATGAAATTTGAGCAGCTATTAGACAAGGTTAACGGAGGCCGATCGGAACGAAACTCACTGGGCATCTTCGACTCATGGCCCTAAAGGTCTGTAAGAATTTTGAAACAAATCGGCCACTAGTTGGCGCTAACGAGTTTTATGGCTCTGTAATCACGTGGTGTTTCACAAATCCACACAATATGCATACCATTTGATAGATCTCCTCATGATGAACAACTTTGCCTCAAGAACCATTGCTGTCAATCAAATCGTTCATTAAATATTCACAAATATGTTAAAAACCTACTTTTGCGAACTAGTCCCTGGGTTTTCGCTTAATCTCGATCAAACCACTGCAGTAATATTCTCTGGACTCTATAGATCAATAATTATCAAAAAAATGTTGAATTTTGTCCTTCAGTTAGCTGTAATGGGGCAATTTTACAAAAGCGGCGTGGCCACATATACCCAATAGCTTATAAAACCAAAACAAAAACTCAAAACTTTACGAAAATTGGTGAGAACATGTGTCAGATGATTCTTAACAAGCATGCAAAGTTTCATAGAGATCGGAGCATAGGTGACGCAATAACAGTTAAAAAGGCTTTAAAAACAAGATTTCTATGGTAAATGGCCTCAAATTGTTAAAAAATGCTCATCTATTCACAGAAACACTAGATCTTACACTTACATCTGTATGATATATCGTCTCATTCTGAACAAATGTGCATACCACCTCAAAGGCCTTAAATGCTCGAACCCCGGTAATTGCTGCTTGCAGCTATATTTAGGGGTTCGAGCACGCAGTGCTGAAACCCTATTGTAATTGTTAGGATTTTTATTATTAGGGGTTCGAGCACGCAGTGCTGA